>SNQJ01S0022715.1:47997-59657 GCA_010110895.2 Picea sitchensis | reverse complement strand
GTCCTTAAAACAATCTAAGAAGCATAACATTACATGAAATTCCTTGAGAAAATGATGTTTCTTCATGGCTTTTTATAGCATAGCATTGGGTGATTATGTAACTCCTTTGAGGTGTGAAAAGGGGCTCTTTAGGGCTTAATTAGCTCTTTGACCAGCCTACCATGCGGATTCAACTCAGATTTGGGAGTCAAATTGGCTTGGGAGCTGATCCATTACTGGTTGGGAGGCCGACCAATTCCATAAATGCGTCGTTTAGCAGGTGCGCGGGTTTTTGCAGCAACAGCCGCGCATCATGCGCGCATGCGCGCATTGTACGTTCTTGTTCCGCGCATATGCGCGCGCACCCAACTTCTGTAAAGCGCCCTTCAATTTTTGGTTACTTTGTATAGTTTTTTTACCCTTTTACAATGTTGTGAAATTAATTCAGTGCCATGAATGACTTCATTCCTGTTTTACGATGTTGAGTTCTTGTCGCCATTTGTGAACGAAATTTCAGTGATAACAACCTTCTTTCAACTACCAATCCGCCATGACAAAGGTCTCAAACTTCTCTCCGAGTTTAAACAAACCTCAGCCACACATATCATTGACCACATTCACAAATGGCGTCAGCAACATGGTTTATGCAAAGCATAAACCACCAAGCAACAATGCCTTGATTGGTTTCTCATATCACTCATACCCCTCCTTTCCAAAGATGTGACCTCCACCTTCCCCCAATCTGAAGAGGAATCCCTCAGCAAGGCTCAATAGTACGACCTCATTTATGCACAGTCAGGATACTTATATATGGTACTACATGCTGACTCGATACTTGTACCATTCAGCTAGAACAAACCTAGGTTGTCTCACTTAGTGGATGGACTGATTGGTACCACAACACACTACAATCCGTACTTCCAACCACCATCTATGTATGGTACACCCCAACATCCACCGATGTATGGAGGACCCCCTTATTACCCTCCTCCCCCTTATTAGTATCCATACCCTGGTGTTTCCCTCCCACCCATGAGTGGACCCACATCGACACCCATGATGTGCCTAGTTGTTCAGCCAAGTTCTGGTACCCCCTCTACCTCAGCTTACACCCTAAGCACTAGTGAAATCCCTACGCCTTCCTATACACCCTAAGGGTCATCACCACAAAGTAATCCATACTTTCCATTTCCTGGTCCTCCATAGCCCATTGCTCCTCCACAAGGAAAACCATACGTTGGGATTAACTTTGTTCATCCCTCTCCCATTCAGCAATTTGAAAATTTTGAAAAAATGAATACGAAAAATCCATCCCATTAGGCGAATAATTTCAAAAAGAAAGAGAAAAACTAAAACAATAATAACCCATGACTAGGGGGAAAAAACCCCCAACAAAACCAACCTACTAGGGGCAACGAGAATTAGGGGAACTAGAACCCCCAAGGGGGCAATAACAACAAACTCCAAGGGAGGAACAACAACAAGAACCTCCAAATGAACTTCCCTTGTTCCCTTTGCAGTGAGCATGATCATTATACTCACCATTGCCCCCAAATTTCTGACTTCAAATGGATGAAAGATTCCATGAATGTGCCACGTCCTCCAGTGTCACCTACCCCTTAGGAGGCCCCACAATAGTATTTGCAACAACCACCCATGGCTATGTTGCAAAACCCTATTCCACACCAAGGTGTGATGAATACCTAGTAGGACCTACATCCTACCCTACCACAGATGGGACACTATTAAAACCCTAGGAATCAAGTAGATCGCAATATCCTCGTCACTAGTGAAGAAGAAATTCTTCTACAAATGCACAATCGTCAATACAACACACCCCCTGAATCTACTCCCACCACTTCAGAAGCAATTCCAGTTACAACCGGAAAACCTTTGATGATTCCTTGCCCTAACACTGAACCACCCATTTGTATTCCTCGCATCCCATTATGACGTAATGTCAACAACCCTCAGGCTAGGGCGACACACAATTACAGTCTGGTCGATGACTTGGCACAATCTCCTGTAGCCATGTTAGTTTTGGAGGTTCTCCAAACTTGTCCCACTCAATGGAAATCATTGCTTTCTTCCTTGGGGGCATTCGACGTTGTCGATACTAGACTCATCACATTTGATCTATATTGTGGGGAACCCCGTCTCCCCACTTTGGTAGCTTTCCAAATACCAGTCAAGATTCAGAACATCACAGTTCATCAATGCATCATTGATGAAGGTGCATCCACATGCATCATGTCCAAAATGGTACGGTATAAAATTGGCTCCCCTGAGCTAATACCATCCACCATCACTTTGAGAGATTATGATGGACGACCATCCTCTCCTGAAGGGCTCTTTTAAAATGTCCCTTTTTTAACTCAGGGGAAAATCCATTCTTATTGATATTGAGGTTATTGACGCTTTTCTAGATTACAACATCTTGTTTGGAAGTAGCTACATGTAATCTATGAAGGTTGTGGCCTATTATGTGTTTCAAACGATGGTGTTCCCCCACAATGGGAATATCATCACCATTGACCAAGTTTCACTTTACGAGCCTAACCATTCCTCCAACATTGATAACATCCTACCTCTTGTCCACACTAATTCCAATGCCTACCCACTCATAAAGATGGCCTCCAGAATTTTCAAGGACCCATGCTTGTTGGGGACATACCATGGAGCACCATCTCTCATCCACCCCTCAGCCCAAGTGTGTTCCATATATTCCGATGGAACTAAAACTAGATATACCATTCCTCCCACAGAGGCTTCTCCACCCCTCGATGTCCCACCAGTTGAAGAAATCCCACCTCAGGAATTACCTGAGAACTCTACAACACCACTTACCCCTGATTTCACCCTTCCCCAAGGACAAATCCTAGTTTGGGAGACAATCCCCCAAGCCCTCACTCAAATCCCCTTCTTATACCCCTCATCGGGCATACAAGCTTTCCAGGTAGCCTCAATTATTACCCTTCCCAACATGGTGTTGGCCATTCCAGTATGGTATCTTTACCCACCCGCAATGGTTCCCCAACCATCCCTCCCTCCCAAAACAGAGGGAATTCTAATGTAGATTCCAATACTAACTCCAACTGCACCACCTTCACCCCCAGTTGCCAGCACCCCCACCACAGCTGGGGGAAGAAGGAAGAAGAAGGATCCCACCGCTCCACTTCCTCCCCTAGTTTAATCTCCTTGCGCACTATGTGAGAGAGAAGGACACCCTACAAATATATGTCCCTCTCTCCCCGAGTTACACAATTCGATCCAACTCCCTAGAGCAACCACCTCACTTATCGCTTCACCAGGAACCCCTAGTACTACCCCCGTGTCCACTACTACAGGAAGCAAAGGGTTGCGAACCAAATTCCCATGTTCCATCTGTTCAGAGTATGGCCACTATACTCATCATTTCCCTGCGCTACCTCTGTTTTTCCAGACACTAACGATAGTACGCCAGAGCTTTCAGCAAGATTCCTCTCCACCCACGTCATCGAGTACCTAATTCACTGACATCCATTATTTCACGACCTCAGTCAAAGAATGGATGAGGTTCCCTTGCTCTCTTTGTGAATCACTTGATCATTTCACATACCATTTTCCCACGATCATTGAATACAGGCATTGTCAATGGGCCCTTATTCAGAATCCTCCAAACCCCTCACTTCCTGTGATATAAGTGATTCCACCTACTCCCTATCCAGATAATTTTCACATCACCTCACCTGAACATGAGGCACTTCTTACACCTCCATGGCTCCTGGATAGACTGTCTGAGGACTTGCCCCCAAATCCCCCCAATTCTCCAGTTCATTTCCCTCAGGAAATTTTACCCCCAACCACAGTCTACAACCCACAGTATCTAGATATTTGGTTTATGTCAAGCACTCCATCGCACCATAGTTTTGATACCCCCTCTACATCTTCACCCCTTGAATATAATCACACGGTGACAGTCACCAATGTTCCTTCCCTGGATCCCCTATATTCTCGCATTTTCCACTACAATGAACATATCGTCGAAGAACTATCTACCCTCGATTGTCCATGGAATGTGCTCCATCACAAAGCGCTTTTATCCGCACAGGAAGCCTTCAAACCTCTTATCCAAGGCTCCATATGTGAAATCAAAATAAAGGATTTCATCCCATCCAGGCATATAGACTGGTTCAACAACCCTATCCTTACCCCCGATGAATTTGAAGATGGAAACATGGCCAACATTTCCCCCACCGTAAAAATTGACATTTCCATCAAACCAAGAATCATAGAGGAAATAACCATCGACACCGCATGCTCCCCTGAGGAACTCACAACTTACAAATCTCTCTTTTAGGAACACCGAGACATTTTTTCCTATTCATACACAGAGATGCCTAGCCTTGATCCTTCTATTGTTGAACATTAGATTGACACATGGCCTGATATCACCCATGTACACCAAAAGCAATGCCCACTGCACCCATCCAAAGCAGTAGCTATCAAAGCCAAAATTGAAAAACTACACGATGTTGGGTTCATATACTCCATCGCATACACATAATGGGTCTCCAACCCCATCCCTATTAACAAAAAATAGTGCACCATTCGTGTCTGCACCGACTTTCACAATCTCAAACGCACTTGTCCCAAAGACAACCTCCCTACACCTTTCATCGACCAAATTATCGATGATTGTGCCTGCCATGAGGCCTTATCCTTCATGGACGATTTCTCTGGATAAAATCAAACACAGATCCACCCAACATATCAATATAAAACAATATTTACCACCCCATGGGGTACTTTTGTGTATCATGACATGCCTTTTTGGACTCAATAACACCAGTGTGACGTTCCAATGGGCCATGACTTATGTTTTCCATGATCTCTCTCGCATCATCCTCACTTACTTGGATGACCTCACTGCTCGATCCAAGAAATGATCTCAACATCTAGATGACTTACGAGTTGTCTTTCAACGGTATTAGCAGTACAATATCCGCTTGAACCCCCTCAAGTGTGCATTTTTCATCACCATTCGATGCCTCCCTGGGTTCATCGTTTCCCAACACGGCATCATAATGAACCCCCTCAAGGTCCAATCCATCACAAAAATTCCACCACCTTGTAATTTGTGCCAACTGTAGAGCCTACAAGGCAAAGCCAACTTTTTGTGATGCTTTGTCCCAGATTATGCCACTCGCGTGCATGGTTTCCTTCATTTATTGCATCATGATATCCCATTTCGATGGGACAAACATGCCCAAACCGCTTTTGATGATTTAAAAGTGACACTCTCCAAATCCCCTTTGATTAGTCCAGTTGACTATGATCATGATTATATCGTCTACTTGTCAGCCTCAGCCATATTAGTACTAGGAGTTCTCGTCCAACTAGGGGATGATGTCCACGAGCATGTTATTTACTAAATTAGTAAAAACCTTTCATGAGTACCCCTGAAATACAATCACGAAGAGAAGCTCTCCATCGCAGTTGTCCTCACAGTCCAAAAACTGCATCATTATATCTTGCTTCGCACTACCAAAGTCATGGAAGATTATAGCCCATGCAGTACTTGATTAGTCAACGAAAAAATAATGCCAAGTTTTCCCAATGGATCTTCATCCTTCAGGAGTATGACCTAGATTTTTCAACTCCCAAAAGCAAGAAAGTGCCTGTCTTCACCGAACTCATCACGATGTTTCCCTTAGATGCTGCTAGTTCGCTTGTAAATATGGATTTTCCTGACTAACACCTCTTCTACATCCCCTTGGATGAACCCTGGTATGATGACCTCCTCGTCTACCTGCAAACACATAAGTCTGGAACCCACCTCTCTTGATACGATCATTAGTGCATTTGCCATCAGGACCCTTTCTACCTCCTCATTGGTGAAATTTTGTATCGACATGGGTTCGACACCATACTTCGTCAATGTTTGACCATCGATGAAACAGACATAGTCTTGAATGATTTCCATAGAGGTGCCTGCGGTGGCCACCTCTCAGGAATGTCCACCACCCAGAAAATCATTCGAGCATGCTACTTCTGGCCCACATTGTTTCATGACTGCATCCACACTATGAAACAATGTGACAAATGCCATCTTTATGCAAACAAAGCATGAGCGCCACCCTCTCTTCTACACCCAGTCATCATTGTCGGCCCCTTTTCCAAATTGGGCATTTACTTGATGACTTGCAACCCTCCATGTAGCAATGAACACAAATACATCGTCGTGGCAATTGATTACTTTACCAAATGGGATGAAGCCATGCCTACCTTCAACAACACTGCTGACACTGCAACACATTTTTTCTTTAATCACATTATCTCCCGCTTTGGAGTCCCACTACAGTTAGTCTCTGATCACAGGAAACACTTCGATAATGAGATCTTCATCAAACTCTCCTCAAAGTTAGGATTCTCCCATGATTTTTCCTCCCCATACTACCCTCAGTCCAACAGACAGGTAGAGGTGGTCAACAAGGTCCTCAAAACCATGTTACAACACACAGTTAACAAACATAAGACCAATTGGCATCATATGTTGTTTTCAACACTATGGGCTTATCGCACAACAGTTAAAACTGCCACTAGTTTTACACCATTTCATCTTGTCCATGGGGTCGAAGCAACTCTCCCCATTGAGTGAGAAATTCCCACATTATGCACCGCTATCGAGCTATTACCCAACACTACTCCCATGGAGCAACACTTGTTGAACTTAGAATCGTTGGATGACGACCATCGTTCTTCCTTACAGAACTATGAGACATATAAAAAATAGTCGAAGGCCACCTTTGACTGCCATGTCAACCTTTTCTCATTTAACGAAGGAGACCTCGTTCGTGCCTACGATATCGCTCACGATACTCTCGGCCATGGAAAATTCGAGTCATTATGGCATGGAACCTACATCATCCAACATTGCCTCACTAAAGGCGCATACATCCTGGCCTCTCTAGAAGGCCATCATCTCAAAGAACCTGTCAATGGGTTTTACTTAAAGAAATTTTATGCCTAAGCATAGTCACTCTGCACTAGGATTTTTCTTTTTTTTTGTACACATTTGTAGAGTGTTCAGTCTTCTTTTTTCCTCCACACCTTATGTCTGGTCTATCATTTGTGTTATTGACAGATGTCTCCTCTATCAACTTACCACGGCAGTTATGCTTATGGAGCTAGCCGATGAACAACGAATCTCGCTTCAGTCGCTTGGGCTCTCTATACCCCCTCACATGAACTACTCCACTCCAACGACATCTATTTGGTCTCAGCAATCAACAACCAAGAAGAATACATAGTCGTTATTGGCCTCCTTACCGAGGCCAGTCACCACCATATTCACCACCTTAGCATCTTGTTAGATTCCCAGCTTGTCATCCTGCAACTCCATAATGTGTACCGTGTCTGTGATCCTTGCCTCTTCTAAAAATACCTGCAAGTTAGAATCTTATCCCGACATTTTGATTAAATAACATTTACACATATTCCACGACAATTCAATCAAATAGTAGATAATATGGCTAACCTAGTGTTAGATTGGAATTTATCACATCAAGACACCTTTACACATACATAAATCATCAAAAGTCTGTCACAGCATATAGTTTAGACATCATAAAAAGAATAAAAAAACATCATCACCTGTGAACATCACAGAGATCATAAACATGTATATCCATATATATATAATGATCACTGTATCATCAATGTTTACAAAAAATGGTACAAAATGTACATCGCCTATAGGCAGGTGAGCCCCCTCATCCCTATAGGTACAAAATAGGTGTCACACTACCCTATACAAAATGGGCTCACAGGCCTCTATAAATACCAAAAATATACATCAAGCACTCATGGTGCCTCTAGATCACCACCACCAGGTCCTTTATCTGGAGGAAGTTCCCCATCAGTTGGGGGTCCTCAAGGTCCTGGGGGAACTTGCCCAATCATAGATGCCCCCACTATAGCTTCTTTGCGGATCAAGGTCCACAAAGCTGCCAGAAGGCCCACACAGTGCTCCAAAACTCCCTCGTCCTAGACCTAAGTCCACATGCCCTCGGACACTCCCTATAGCACCACCTCCAACCGGCGACGGAAATCCTCAAGCACCCCACCGGCCTCTCCCTGAGGAGCATTTGACATCCCTGCACTGGGGTCGTCAAATTTGTGTCTCCTACCAGCTCTTGCATCATCGGCTGGCCTCACACCAGCCTCATCTCATCGGTGTCTCTCTCCCACCCATGACTCTCTTGCGACAGTCTCATGATCCCCTGACAAGTCGATGCTCTAACAAACTCCACCTCTCACCCTCATGGCCCCACATCTGCACACACAACAAACAAACGATAGAATCAACATCCATCCATACATAAAACATATGTTATACTATAAAAATCACAAAACATAAAATAAATCTACATACCTCTATGGTCCCAATCCTCTCTAGGAGGTAAAACCATATATGGGTCCTGGCAATAGTCCATCCCGCCATATGGGTATCGTAGTATAATATGTGGCATATGGTGCCACACACACACAATATCAGCTGTAAATAATGGCCACCCTCACCACCTCCATACCGTACCAAAATGGATGCCCACCACATCAGTCGGGGATCTCGTGCATCAATCACCAACAAAAACACTCTAGGTCACAACATGGGTACCCTCTCTAAGAACCATTCCACCAAGGTCGACCCAAAGGAAAAATCCCCTGAGTCCGCAGCCCAACACTGGTTGAGCTACCCCATCATCTTGGTGTGCAAAATCAATCCCTAGGAAAACTTCTCTCCACCCAATGCTCTTTGCATGATCCTCAGCTGACCACCACTGATCTATTGAGTTGCTAAGGATCTGTATATCCTCATGATCATAGTTGTGATGCAATGATGAACGATTGCATCCATCGCCCTAATCCGCACGATCGAGCCTAACATAAAATCCTCGCCCGAACAACACGTTCGTGCCAAGTCCACCAAGTGTGCATCCCCTGTAAACTAGGGATCAGTAGGTAGGGCCCTCCACCGAAAAGGCAGCCCAATCAAGAAATAAACATCCTCCATCACAGAGAATGTCAACTTCTCTCCCTGAACAATAAAGCACTGCAACTCAGTGCTCCACATAGATATATAAAGTTGTAGCAAGTACTCCTGTGCCCGTAGCAGTGGGAAGTCGAAGAACTTTAGCAACCCACAGGTTTCCAAAGGTCCCTGAACACTCGGCTCATCCCTCACCGCCTCCTTGAGGCGCACTAAGTCCCTCTGCCTCCAGTGGACTGGCATCCCGAACTAATCACCTACGTTCACACAAACAACACTTGNTTTTTTCAAAACCCCCGAGCTTTCCCTCATGTGTGTGGTTGTCACCCCCCACAGGTGTGCACATATGTGTGCTTGTTCTTCACAGAGTTTTGCATCAATGAAAATATGTCGGAGAAACAGATGTACATCAATGCACATTTGTCACACCCACAGACACACATTGATGTTCACCTGCTCGTTACACAGCTGTGCATCTGTCAGAGAAACAGATATGTACAGTGCATAGTTGTACTTCAAACATGAATGCATCCAATGCACACTTTTTTTCCTCAGTCACGTGCCCCCATGAGTGGCTATCCTCTTTACATCCGTGCACCCCAGCGCGGGTATCCTTTGATCACCCGCGCACTGGGGGCCCACCCTTATAAAATCCCACCGTACTGCCATCTGTATGACCCTACCCAGAAAAGAAACCCTAAATACTATGTAGGAGGATGAGACCACTAACCTGGCTCTCGCAAATCCTAGATCGGTTGGATTGAACTCCCGGAATCTCCAAATCTCCTCTAAAAACCTCTTGTCAACTCACTATGGCAACAGGTACAAATGAGGTGACAATGTGGGCCCTACATCTATATATAGTCCCTTTTTCCAAACTTCCATACTCAATTACAAGAGCTCAGAGCATCTGTTTCCTGATTCGTCTTCAGCCACGGGATCAGTATCCTGCCACCTACACAGTCACATTCCCTGGGTCACCATCCATCCTCAGCCCCTGGGGAACATTTTTCTCACATCATGCCTAGGTATGTATGCTCATGTTCAAAATTATTGAATAACTGTTATATGTTATTTATCTTCAGATATTATTCATGTCGGGTATTCAGTTTTCATGTGTGCAAGTACTTGGTCATCACACCCCAATGCAACCCCTTCAAGTAAATGCTCGACACTGGCATGTAGTCATTCTATATGAATACCAATTACATCTCCCAGTCACACCATTTGACATTTGCTTGTAGGATCCTCACATCCGTCTTTGTAGTACTATCACCTCCGCTGCATTTCAAGTATTGTTACCTGGTAGAAATCTCCCCTACATGAGTTGTCCCATTCATAGTCCCCTTTGGCACTTTGACACTCATGTTTCTTTCACTCCCTAGGGATGGGAGTCCCGATAGTCTTACGCATGTTCGAGAATGAGCCACATAATCCTTCTCCTCATTTTGCTATCTTTCCCAATGGACTCCCGGGATATCTCCTCATGGTTATCATTTGACTGCGCCTCCGCAGTATCATTAACCCTCCATTTCATCCACAGTCAGTTTGCCCATCTGCAGATTTTCCTCCATTCATTTACCTCATATAGAAACCCACCTGTGGGGCCCCCACCCTCCACCAGTTCTCCACCCAACTTGTGCCCTCACAGGACATGCCATCTTACACTAGGGAACCCATTTCTGTATCTACACACTTATCCCAAATTATTCTTTATTCATTTGGTAATTGTACAAAGCCTTTGCTTCCAACATTTTCATAAATTTTTGTTGTCGCCTTTAGCAACCTTCTTTTTCAGTAAAGAAACCCCTATCACCCGTGTTTGGGGGATTCATTACCTTCTAATCTTGTTAACATCGTCCATAAACCCTAAGTATCCCACAGTCCATGTACCTATGATCTTTGAGTTTGTCCACTTTGTCATGCCTCTGACACAATTTAACCCACGTCTAGTCGTCCCCCTGACGCTAGATCTATTTTCATGGTTGTTTCCACTCATACTTCACATATATCCCCAACCAAGGGAAGTCTTGAGTCTCACCACATATTGACTTCATCCATGTACCTCATTAGTTCTTGATCTCATCCAGTGGATTTCATGAAGCCCTTTGCTTCTTGGAGTCATGTCTCTTTTCTCACGACATCAACACAATTCCCAAAAGGGAGACAGTATCTTGAATTTCATTACATTTATTGTTAGTCCCTAAAGTTGCACTCGACTACTAAGGGAAAGCTAGGGCATCATTGATTTATTGAAAAAGTGTTTTGATGGTTTTATAATTTGGTTTTTTGAGTAAGGTGGTTGGAAACTGGTTTCAAGGTAAAAACATAACATGAAAATCAAGATCAGAACAAAGTATATCCCATTGATTGAATAAAAGGTGGACACAAAGATGGATTAAACAAATTAAGAAAAAGGAAGGTGAAGCCTTCAATTTGTCAACTTCACAAGAATTATTGTCTCATAATATCATAAAAGAAACAAGACTATCAGCTTGATATCAAAACTTGAAAAATTATCTCTACAGTAAAATTTTCACTGTATAAATTAACAATCAAGAATAAAAGAGAATTGCAATCTGAATAATGAATTCAAGCATGAAGAAAGAAATAACAGAGAATAAAAAGAGGGTCTAACCATCCATATGCC
>SNQJ01S0022715.1:23215-43451 GCA_010110895.2 Picea sitchensis | reverse complement strand
AGAAACAATACATAATAATCAAGATCCAAAAGAAATGGATCTGAAAACCTCCTCATCTATGTTTAGTTTCTTGTTTCAAATAATCAAGGAGAAGATCCAATCTGATCTCCAATTCGAATTGATGAGGTGGCTTTTCAACTGTTGTCCATGAGATTTTTCAGGAAAACAAATCTGGTAAATTCCTGAAAAATAGGGTCCAACAATCAATTTGAATCTCTTAAATGGTGATAGTTGTGTAAAACCTGAGAGAGGTTTTTGTGAAGGGGCAAGTTCCCAACAAAAAACTCTTTTTGTTTCATCAAATTCATCTCCAGCTGTTTTGAAACCTCTCTCTTGAAGAATACTAAAACAGGAAAAAATAACTGAGTATTTCATGTAGCTTATCAGAAACTTAGCCCTCAAAGATCAATTCGAATCTCTTAAATGGTGATAGATGTGTAAACACTGAGAGAGGTTTTTGTGAAGGGGAATATTCCCAACAACAATCTCTTTTGGTTTCATCAAATTCCTCTCCATCTGTTCTGTAACATATTTTCAAGATAAAGACTAAAACAGGAAAAAATAATAGAGTATTTCCTGTAGCTTATCAGAAAATTAGCCCTCAAAGATCAATTCGAATCTCTTAAATGGTGATAGATGTGTAACAAATGAGAGAGGTTTTTGTGAAGGGGAATGTTCCCAACAAAAAAATCTTTTGGTTTCAACAAATTCATCTCCAGCTATTCGGCAACCCCTCTTGAAGAAAAAGACTAAAATAGGTAAAAAATAACAGAGAATTCCCTGTAGCTTTTCTGGTTCTTCTTTTAATGATTCTTTACATCTAATGGCACTTCTGCCAATTCTTAAATAGTGTTTCCATCATTTCTATGTTTCCCTATGTAGCCATGAGCCTTGAAACTTCACAAGGCATATCATTTTTGACAAATTTTTCTTCCATGTTTTTATCTGAACCATTAGTTACTTTTGGTTCCATTTCAATCTCTGTTTTCTTGCAATCTTGTGTAGAATCAGACATACTATTATCCTTTTTTCCTTTGATTGCAATGCTCCTTTTGTTGGTCGAT
This sequence comes from Picea sitchensis, assembly GCA_010110895.2. Classification (NCBI taxonomy): domain Eukaryota; kingdom Viridiplantae; phylum Streptophyta; class Pinopsida; order Pinales; family Pinaceae; genus Picea; species Picea sitchensis. Next base: position 42,387 of record SNQJ01S0022715.1, on the reverse strand, counting down.
GGAATTTCAAACTTGACTGTACTTTGAGCAGCGAGATCATTATCTGACTATGTTTCCCCTTTAACATATTCCTCAGGAAGCATTTCAATTTCAGGCTCCCATCTAGGTCTCTTACTTCTACTCTTCTTAGTTACCTTGATATCAGAAGACTCATCTTTCATAGGGTTTTCATCAAAAATATCTCGGCTTTGTTTAATGGTCTTCCTCCCTCTGCCCTTTTTCTACTTATTGGATTGAGTGATAGGTTTTAAGGATTGCATGAGCCAGTTCCAGGGCTTCTGTAATTCGTTCAGGGCAGACATGACTAGGGTTTTAATCAGGACTTGATGGAACAAACTGCCTTCAGCATTATTGGAAATTGACTGCACTTTCTTGGACATTTTTGTCAAACTTTTAAGCAGAAAATAAGGAAGATTTAAAGGGTAATGACTGTTTATCTGCATCAGTATTCTGATATGGTAGATGTAGACCAATGAAAACCTTCCTTCACAGGTGATTCACTTGTGAATCACCACCATATGAGTGTGCCATTTGGGTCGAACCCAGTTTCGAGGTATTCCCCTTCTCCAATATGGATTTTGCTTATCTGGAAGTATGAATTGATTTACAAATTCAGTAACCATGTGCTCCTTCGTCCACCATTTTTCCCCTCCAACCATGAGCCTGCAAGCCTTAGCTATAGTCTTCTCTGTCACCAGCATCAACATCTTACCAATTTCGACCTCGTGACCTTCGAAGTTCAGAGAAAATTCCATGGAAACCTGCTCGTAATAACTTTTAAATGTGGTGAGGAACTCAAACCACCTGACGTATCTGAATATTTGGGCCATCTGAGGATAGGCTTCAATAAGTTTGACACCTTCTAGTTCGATTTTGGCAACTTGTTCGCTCCTCTTTGGCGCCATTAAACTCAATTTTTCAACCGTTGTCCTCAGGTTCCAAATTCACTATGTGCAATTGTTAGTGTATTTTGTTGCTTTGAATGGATACCTACATTTCTCCCTACAAGGCTGAATTAAGCCAACTCAAATAGGTAACATATAATAATCATCAAACAACCGGTGATTTTGAAATGAACCCTATGCGTGTGCATAGCAATTATATTCTAAAACTGTTGGATTTGGAAATGATTTCCAATCTTTCGTGGGAGCACACGAACTCTCAATTCATGAATCATGTCATAATAACTAAATTGGGATGGTAGGTGCAAGTTATGGCATGATTATTTGGTGCTACGAGAATAGGCTTATTCCGTAGCGCGTTTGACAACTTGAAATTTTAAAATTCCAACGACATAAAAGGAGACACCTTAATTTTAAACAATGTTTTTTCAAAATCAAGCTTAAATAAATCATCAAAGACTATAATGCAAACCACGAAATACCAAAATCTAAAAATGGAAAACAACTGAAAACGGAAAATGAGGAATGGGTAAGGAGGGTTTAGGACAAGGGTTTCTCACTAAACCAAGACAAAATTAGAGACTAGCATTTATAATTAGGTGTCTCGGACGACACCTAGAGAACCATCATTTCTCTCTGCTGTCGTTGACCCCATAACAATCGACATCAACACAATCACATGTTACGGTGGGTCTTATTTTTGCGACTATTGCAGTTTTTTTTATACTAGCCTAAGACCTCTGAAATTTGTTGGGCTATCACTGCCTATAAGTCATCGACACTTCTTACAGGTGTCATCTCCTCTTTTTAGAGTATGTTCACCATCAGAATTTTCATTTTCCATTATCAAACCACCCTGGAAGGCGTTGTAGTTATCTACATCAACATACAGCCTTAATTACTTACTTACACATTTGAGTTACATGACACGAGCATGGGACATGCTCACCTCGTTGGTATACAGTTTTTATTTTTCCACACCTAGAGAAAGGTTCAGTCCCACAATTTCCCCTCTCCTTCCAATAGAGCACTCTTGCAGTTCCTATCAACACTCTTTCTTACAATGGTACTCTCAGTAGAAGAAACATTGATGTATTTCGGTTATACGTATGCTTCTAACCTCATACATCATGGGGCATCTATTATCACTGAAATTTCGTCCGCAAATGGTTACAGGAATCCATCATCTCCAAACACCTATTAGTTCACCCACAACTTCAAAAATGCATTTCCAAAAGGCACAAACTATACAACTGGTTAAAAAATTAACATGTGCAGAAGAACTACAGGAAGCGCACGCACATGCATAGGTCAGAAACATCAGAAAAGCGCACATGCTCCCGAGGCATGACTGTGTATGATAAAATTTGTGCACTCCTTAGAACGATGCATTTATGGTTCTTTTTGGCCCCTCACCCACTTCTGTTTCATATCCCAAATCGATTTGACCCTCAAATTTGAGTTGAATCTGAGGGGGGGGTTGGTCAAAGACCTAAGGGTGCCCTAAAGGGCCCCTTGTTCACACTAAATACCGGTTGGATAATGCCTCAAATGTTTTCTATAAAAAGAGGCCATGGGTGCACTATGAATTCAATAATATCATTGTATTTATATGATGCCTCTATTCTCCTACAAGGATCCTCTTTCCTTCTTGGAACATACTAGCATCATTTCATTAAGTTATTCACCTCACCTCTTGAACGAATAATCTTGGATTTCTTCACCATTTCCTTTATAGTTTTCCATTTATAAGAAGAGCTCTCACATAGGGGACTCAATATCCCTCCCTTGGAGGAAGAGGGGATCCATAAGTCCCCATTTTTCCTTGGTTTTTTTCCACTAATACAATCTATCCATTGGTGGCATAAATATTGGTCAATTGTTTGATTGATTTTGGTTCTAATTTCCTTATGCATTGTAGTTTTGTTTCTTTAGTTATTATTATCCTAGTTGTTTGTTTATTTCATGTGATTGAGTCATTTGACTCATACACTAACTTTTGTCTTGTTCAACTAACCCAACTGGACTTGCAAGTTTCCATGTTTTGCTCATTCAAGTGGAGAAAAGGATACAACACCTATGATCAAAACACCTTAAAACGCAAGTTGGCCGAATGGTTCCTCTCTACTAGGAAGTCAGAGCATAACCACAATAACACAGTTGAACAATAGCCCCATTAGGGTGGTGGTTAGTGGAATGAGTAAAGGTGACGTGCATTAAATGCATGTCGCCTCCACCCTCTAGTCATTTAATTCATCAATACACGCCAACCAATAATCCATTAACTCAATTAATTAAACCATATATCGAAACCATCAACGATTAAAACCAACAACGCGATCCATATCAACTTATGCCATAACATAATCACCATGCATATCAACTATATAACTCAAAAAATCACATAGCTATTAACTTAGTAGCTAGGATAACAACAATCCATTAAAAATTGATGCATGTAGTATAGTATATAGCATGGTTTAGTTTCTTCCCTTTGCTTTTATATTTCCTTTTTCCTTTTTCCAATTTCTTATATATGTTATTGCTAACATGTTTATTGTGTAGGTCTCCTAGTAATAGATCCCAATAACATATAGCAGTTTTAACAAGGATAACATAGGCCATTGTAAAATAAAACTTGAGCCTAGAGCAGCATAAAAACACATAACACACCTTCCCAATCGCCAATAAACCAATATTATATTTCCTTGTAAGTAGTGTCGAACAATAGCACAATATCAAATAAGCACCAAACCTGATCCCCAATCTACAAGGGGGTCCCACCTACTAGTATTATTTAGCTTTTATAATAATAGGCTTTAGCAACACTTTGCAGGCAAAACTCCGTTGCCATTTTAATCGTCAACAAACTAGCGACTCCACAAGGAAATTTGTTTTCAATAGATTTAGAACTAAAAACTCATGGTTTCCCAGACCAAGAACAACAAGTCAATAAGATATAACCAGGAATATTACAAAGAGGGGGAAGTGAGTAGATTTAATGGAAAGATGACTGGGAATTTGGGAATAATTCATGAAAAGTATTAAGTTTGAGAGGTTTTTACCACTGTATGCATAATCATTCGATCAGAATCTGCTCTTAACGTTAAAGAGAAAATTTGTTATTCTTTCTCTTGAAATCTTAGTGGATGAAGAAATGGCAAGAAGAAGCGGGAGATAACCAATTCTTTACAAGACAACAGTGGAAATATATAACAATTTCAAGGGTCCTTCAGGGGATACATCATAACAGTTGTGTAAGCTTGATTGTTATCGATTAACAATGCTTTGTAGGAGTTTCGCTATGGCATAATTGATCCAACATCCTATCTTGACCAAACTAACTAAAATATTATAGGCAACAAAATCATGACAAAAGTAAAAAAGCAGTAATTAAAATAACAGTAATAAAAGACAAAAATGAAAAAGCAACAAGAACAATTTTAACCCAGAAAGAAAAATTCAAACTACTATAAAGCAGAAAAGAGAACCACAAAAAATGAAAGCAAATCTAAGCTACTAGTATACAGAAAATCCAGACAGCATTAGAACCTTTCACATTGGTCCCTCGCAATATTTCAAGCAAGGACTGTTAGTGATGTAAGAAAACCATTGCTTCTGTAAATCCCTTAGAATGTAAGAGTTAGTGTCTAAGACAAAAATAGTTTTGAAGGAACCTAGAAACAACACTTGGAACTCTGATGTAATTATAATCCCTTTGACACACACAACTAGATCATCAAGATAGATATGGATACTGACCAATTCATCGAAAGTTGTGCATAGAGGTCTTTTAAAAGAAGTATTTTCATAAAGTAAGCAAGAAAGTAGGCGTTTGTGAGACAAAGTACCCCATTTTGTGATAAGAGTGGTTTTGTGAGCATCTGTCTCTTGTACCTTGATTTCCTTGCAACTAAAAAAACTGTCAAGTAAGGGCCTTAATTGTGACTCTATAACCTACTGCAGAACCATTTCCATACTGAGAGGAGGAAAAGGATTTCTCATAATATCTTGCCTACAAGTTCAAAAATCAATGTAAGTTCTAATATTATTAGTGGTCTTCGAAACATGTACCCAATTTGAAACCCATCCACGGTGGACTGAAACAATAATCCGATCCCTTAAGAAATTTCCCAACTCCCTTTGAAAGGTTTCTTTAAGTGTGAGGTTAACAGACCTTTGTTTCTGCATAACTGGTTTTATGCTTTTCTTGATGGAAATAGCATTATGTAGGAGACCAGGATCAAACCACGAAGATCCTTATAAGGCCAAGAAGAAACTTTTTGAAATCCACCAAGTAGCTTGGAAAAATTCATTTCTTCCTTCTCAAAACATTGGTTACTTATGTTAACATTCCTTGAATATTTGAGTACCCCAATGTTCAAGGGGATGGTTTCACCCACCTTCATTCGTAACTCCTCTTCTTTCTGTTTTTCTTTATTGCCTACATCACTTGATGAAAATGGACTCTTAAGAGGAGCCAAGCCCCCAGGGACCTTATTGTTCTCTATGGATACAATCTCCTCAGGCTTAAGAGGTTCATCTCGAATGAAAGAACAATTGCTCTCGTCATTAGGGAGGTCCTTCCAAGATCCTACATTGTCATAGATATATGGATGATATAGAGATTTAAAATAAAAATCAGGCTTGTGAGGAAAAATTTGTTGATTAGGAGAAGATGCAAAGACAACTAATCGACCAGCCATTGAATTCAACTCCCTCTTAACATGAGTGATGTTTAAAGATAGAAGGTTTGAGATAAGTTCCCAAACATTTTGGGAGTATCGTTCCATCATCTTGTTTCTAGGAGAGCACATTTTACATATCAAGTTCACAACAAGATTAGAATCTGCAAAAACTAAAAGGTGACCACAACCAAGATTAAGGGCATTTTCAATGCCTAATAATAAATATTTGAACTTAGTGACATTGTTTGTACAAGCAAGCTCTAACCTGTAAGACATATTATGAATTTTTCCTACGGGGGAAACCAGGATAATGTCATCCCCATTACCTTGATTAGAGCATGAACCATTAAAATGCATATGCCACATATCATCATCTAAATTGATTTTTTCCAAAGGAATATTATCCTCTTCAACAAAGATGGAATACACTCCTAGGCCCTCTTCGATATAGTTTACACTATATTGCGGAACACTCTCTATGTAGGGTGAAATTATTCCCTCTCTAAGGACTATAATGTTCTTACCATTCCGAGGAACGAATAAATGTGTCTCGTCGAGTGAGAGGTATCCACTTGTTAAGGATTTCCAATATCTTCTCAATACAATTGAGTAATTTCTTACAGGCATATCAATTACCTGATTGTTGAGGGTTGTCCTTATCTCAGGATGAGTGCATAAAACCAAGGTCACATCCTTAATCTCGCCTATGGTTGTTTGTTGTATACTATTATAGGAGAGCATGCTTCTGGAGTTTTCATTTGTACAATACAAGCCTAGCTCTTCCATAATAATCTTCGACATCACACTTGGGCCCGAACCACCATCAATGAGGCAACAATGGGAAATCTTATCCATAATATTTACAGAAATATAAAAAGGGATATTTTTTATAGGGTATCTAAAGTTGTGTATACCTACTTTATTTACAGAAGAATCCTCTTCGTTTACCTCTATGGAAATATTGGCTACGACGGAAGATTTTCCTTCCATGAATTGTTTTAGATGGATATGTTGTTTAGGGTCAACAACCATGTCTAGAAGGGTTGCATATTCTTTGATGTTGGCCACCTAATTCAAGATATTGTATTTGGAAGAGGGGAGAGGAGGAATGATTACTTTACTCTCAGGAACCTTAGGAACCTGGAGAGTAGCAATGGTTGAGGATGAACTCGGGGTAGAAGAACTGTGGGGAGGATCAAAGTTTCCCTTGGGAGAGTAGGCTTTGTTCCTAGTGTTGATGACCATGGAATCTTTCGGCTCTGAAAAATATAGGAAAACGATAGTATATTCTGGTATTTTACCAAATATATTATCTCCGGCACTCTTATTTACCTCACATGTGGTTTCTTTGTGGTGTTCCTCGCAAATGTTACACCAACCTCGAGGCAGGATAGCTTTAGGATGAAAATTGTTTTCAATCGAATTTCTAAAGGGGGGCGTAGAAGAGGATGAAGCTCCAGGGGTAAGAGGAGAAACAATTCCTTTCCGCTCATACGTTATCATATGGTTGTTCATATATTTCACTAGCTATAAAGGGCGTACATGTCTGTCTGTCTAACCGATTCTCCCTGGGGAAGGCCAGTTCTTTCAAGTTGTTCTTCATACTCTGAACAAGCATGTAGAGAAAAACCGAGATTATCAATGTATTTTTCCTCGAGCCTATGAAGGTAGGGGGAAGGCAATACATTGTAGTAATGCATGAAAGTGACTTGGTTCTGAGGTTGGATTAGTTCAGGGATTTGATTGTATAACTTGGTGAAATGAAATTTGAAGGACTTGATGGTCTCACCATCCTTATAGGTATCGTTATTATACTCTCGTAACTTCTCGGCTAGCATTTTAGATTTCCCATAAGGGGATCAGAACCAATAGATTAACTCCTCCCAAGTAGACAAAATCTTAGGATGAAGGTCAAATGAATAGGCCGCAACCTTTCCTTCCAAGGAATTTATGAATAATCATATGCAAGTATCATTGTCATTATCCCCTATGTTATGACAAGCATTAGAAAATGCCACCAGGTGTTCATTTGTAGTGACAGTGTTATTTCCTGAAAACCTAGGTTAAGAGGAGAGGACACATGCCACTGTGTGGTTGTGGTGTCTTCTTCGAAATGAAAAATCCCATACTTTTTAATGACTTTGGCGAAATTTGTGGTAGATTGGACAGGGATATGGTGGCTATATAAGCTACCAATCACTGATGATGATCAATACTGAGAATATGTATCACTTCCAGTGCCACCAGAGCCACCACTAGATTCCATCTTGTGGATGATAGATGAGGGAAAGAAAGACGAACTGGATGAATCAAATAAAGTTATCCTTAGAGCACTTTGTTGGGAAGATAACACAACATTTCTTCTTCCTATTTCAGCAATATGATTGATTTCAAGTGACAAGCCTCTTCTTCTTCTAGAAGCACGAGAATCTAATGACATGAAAGAACGCAAAAACTAGAGAAACATAAGGTTACTGTTGATTTCTAGGTTGTCTACGTCTAGCTTCCAATTGTTCTTGAGAACTAATATCTCGTTCAACTTCTACCCAAGAATGTTTAAGCTCAGCATAGGTATTGGTAGTGTTTAAGATGGTATTAAACAGATTCAAAGCAATCATGGTCTGATCTTGAAGACCGGGCTCAATATTGGGATTCCTTGCAACAGGAACAGTCATTAAGAATAAAACATTAAAAGAATCAATATCAAAAAAAGAAATATGTATCGATGAAAATTGAGTATAAAAATCAACCGGAGAGATATCGAAGATCTCCCCAGTATGGTCGCCAAATAAATGTTTAGGAAAATATATGAAATGATCTTACTCAATCATTTTCAGATTATGCTTGGCTAAAGAAAAATATACGGGAATATCACCCTATGTTTATAGCCAACAAAAATAACATCCTAACTCACAAGTATTAATTACAAGTTCTTAGGCTAGTCTTTTAACAATAGAAAAGCTTGCTGGAAATTTACTTTTTATTTAATTTTCTGAATATAACAGTTATTGAATATAACAGTTATTGAAAATAATGTAAAGACGGAAATAAAGACACCAAGATGATAATCAAGATGGATGAGACATAAATAAATCCTTTATTTCATTCCAATTCACTAAAGAGTCATTTTCTTTACAAAATCTCATACAGAAATTTTGGACCAAAGTCAAACTTAGACACCCTCGATGGAACATACAAAAGGATCTCTGACAGAAAACCAAAATTGAACTCTAAAATCTGGATCATCTTTCCATAGATTGCTGCCCACTCGACTCTACACAATAGCCTTTGTCAGTGATGAAAACTAATTCACAAATAGACAAGTCTACACAAAATATCAAAGATAGATCAACACCTCTGAAAAAAAAGTGCCTAAATGATGTAATTCAACCCTGAATATTGTTGTCTACAATAAGACCATGCTATCATAAAAGAGAATTAGGCTTATGATGAATAAATGAATGAATTAAAACTGAACTATATCAACATAAACTCAAAGAGAAAACCTTAGTATGCGTCTGCTTCTATCCTCTTCCTGTTCCTTCCTTTCCTTTTTCCTTTAAACAAATTAGAGTTGGTTGAAGTAGTTGAACCAACTCATTAGTTAAGTTAATTAAAAGACTCAACCAACTTTTATTTAGGGGGGGATTTAATAATCATAATAAGGGTTATAATAAATAATAACTAGTAGGTGGGACCCCTTGTGACTCCCTTTAGCTCTTAACAATCATAACATAACTAGTTAGTTAAGAAAAACACACCTCCTTGTGACTCCCATCATCATATCAACATTTGACAATTTAGCTCATGATATTTGAAACCATTTTCAAAAAACAATATTACTCATATATCCCAAAATAAAATCGTGTTGTCCAAAAACTTCTGAAGTCAACTGTTATCAATAATATAAAAAATAAAAACTCAAAAACCATATTTCCCACTCTGGGATGCAATCTTTCCTTGATTGTTTCTGTCACCTTTCAATTTTCTTGAATTTGCCTTTGGCTACGTTGAGCCTTTAGACCTAATCTCGCTGATCATGTGGGAATAATCGTCCCTCAAATGCACCTGGGAAGACACGGATTTGTCAAAGCCATTGGAGGGGGAGGAAGGGGAAGCAGTGGCTTTTCCTTTGTCAAGGGCATGGTGGGCCTCGGTTTTCAACCTTTTTCTAGCATGAGAGGACTACACTAATGAGCGGGGGGCAGCTTTGACAATGGGGTTAATAGGCGGAGTAGAAGGTAGGAATAAATTAGGCTAGCCACGATGTTGGGAGACTATTGGGTGTACAATCTCTTTCCATACATCATTTTCCAGAACCTTGGGTTGTAATGAGACATGAGGAGGCACAGGGATACTAGGGGCTTGCAGAACTTGGAAAGGAGGCCTTTCAGGCCTACGTTGGACCAATCCTTACCCAATCCAATTGAAAAATCTAACCTGAAACAACTGGCCAAGCTCTTGTGATTCAACATCAAAATGTATGGAGAACCTTGGCCTTCTTGGGCCTCTGTTCTAGTTACCTCTCCCTCGGTTTCCTTGGCCATGGCTACTTCAGTTGAAAAAACTCATTCCTGCATGCATGATTGATTAGAAAATAGTCTTTTAAATAACCATACATGACAACTCTTAAAAATATGAAATAGATTTGGCTCAACAATGTATCAGACTCATGCAATCCAATCCATACAATTTTTTTAACTATTCATCAATGAGCAGGGGGTGAATAAAGGGTCCTGGGATATGTGAGGGGTTTGTATTGAACGAAACATGATATGATGAGGGGGAAAAAATATGGTTACTTCTCAAAGACAACAACAATCAACTACAAATCAAAGAAAACATCACTATAATTCAACCAAGACACTGCTACTACCAACTGCTTCAACACATAATTGTTCTTGACTGCAATCAATTTTAGAACAGGGAGTGAAAAATGAATGTGGGAAGGCGATGGGGTTGAAATTAGTGAAAATAAAAATAATGGTGGGGAATGAGAGCGGGTATTGTTCATAAAATTAATTAAGTAATCCATATAACCATTCCGAAAAGGGAAATACACCAACCAAATGACCATTGTGATCCAATAACAAATGTGTATTAACTAGTTCATTGTTCATAACCAAATATTTACATGGTATAAACAATCAAAACAATATGCATTCCATAAAAATATGTAGGGGAGCTATTTTTTTTCCCATTTATCCATAACCAATTTCCAAATAAATACACAATCAATTATTTTTACTTTTCTCATCAAATCTAGGCATAAAAATCATGCCCGATTATATCTTTACATTTGTTTAATAATTAAACTGCAATGTGGCCATACTTTCACAACACTTGTGCCTGTCACTATTTTAGAATGAATGACATTCATTTAACATACCCAATGGAATGTCAACACAAGGATCCATATTCATCTTGCAAGATCTTGGCTTGTCATTTAAACACCCAGATAACCAATCACCATTTCAACTCACTTATGTTGGGAAATATACAACCATTCGACAAAACACAATTTCATTCCTGTGACTATATAGGTCCATTTTTTCTTTGACTCTAAACATTTAAAATGTTGGGCTATTCATCCAACACAATGAGGCAAAAACAATATACTTTACTTCGTAATACAAATAATCGAATTGCAACAAGCTATCTCTGAGTGCACAACCCAAAATATACATATCATACATAGTGGGCAGCCATACCTCAAACACCACAATGCAACAATCCCATTTTACAATTATAAACACACAGTCACAATATCATTAACTCAACCCATCGTCCCGAGCTATCAATATAATACAATATTTCTCAAATTAATCAAACTACAATCAAAACCATGTTGTGTAAAACTCGGGCTCATCCTTGATGACGCAACCAAATAACCATAACGCATACAATGGATGGAATTTCCATAGTCATCCCGATTGCAAAACCATTCATTCGTGGTGTAGGAACACCACACATACAAATTCATTACACACAAACATCAATAAACAATTGTAACTAATGTCAAGTTTAACATCCCAATAATCTTCAATGTAAAAGACAGTGATTGTGTATCAACCCCAATCTTCAATCAACCAATTCAATGTTGAGCCTATTACTTGGACTATCGTAATAATCAACAACCCGACCTGACTTGTTGTGGAAACCACACATACCCACACATTGACATGAAGCGACGTTGTGACTTACTCAATTAAAAACAATACTGGGTTATCAAAACACAAGGAGATCAATTGTGTATTTGATCTTTCCAATTAACCATGTAGGGTTTATCCATTGTAATAACACAGGCAGTGACTAGATACCAAAACCAACACAATTGTCGCATGATCAATTGGGTGAGCCTATAATCAATTATGTCGACAATACATACCAATCAAAAGTAACCAATAGTAAACCCGACAGGCCACAACAGTCTTCTCTATCAACCCTCAGACTTGAGGAGTTAGGGGTTTTCTCTGTGGCCAACACAGGGAGACTAGAGCCAACTCTTATCTATGGTGAAAAACTCTAAGACCAATGGTTTATACATAGAGAACACCACAATTTACTTCGTGGATAGGGTGACGAAACCCGTGACAGGAGATGTTATAACCAGAGGATCAAGGCTCCATTTCATCCTTGTATTGATACTTAGCACACACAGGGTATAACTCTCGTGGCTCTCCAGTCAACCAACTACAACACTGAGGTGAAAATAGGGCCAAGAAGAAGCAACATAACCCACTGTGTGACCATAGTATCAAAATAACCCAATTCCCAAGAAAAGAATGCACAGTGACACAAGGCGCTTCCAACCATCAAACCCCACAAAGCTAAAGCCTAGTTATGGTGATACAAAATGTGGGAAGATAACCAGCCACTCAAGACCAAACAAAAACACTCCAACTAAAACTAGAAAGGATGACATAGATCCTCATGGCTGCTAATGTTCAGAACACTGTGACTTCAAAACATTTTTGCAGAGCCAACATCGATCTATTCCAAATAAAATCACAATTTCACACAGTTGCCACACTTAAGGAAAGAACAACCCATACATTCAAGCCAATATCCATTTCATAAATAGAGAGGAATCATGGATGGAAAAAACAAAAGACATACCTGTGATAAAAACACCTTAAGACGCAAGTTGGTCGAGTGGTTCCTCTTTGCTAGGAAGTCGGAGCATAACCACAGCAACACAATTGAACAATAGCCCGATTAGGGTGGAAGCCAGTGGAAGGAGTAAAGGTGACATGCAGTAAATGCATGTCGATGTTGGCCCTTAGTTATGGAAGAAAGTGAATATTAAGGAAGAAAGGAGAAATACAAACTGTGCAGAAGGCACATTGACTAATATTGGGTCAAAGTGGTTAAATAAGCAGAAAAGAAGGAGTAAAGTAAGGGAAATCTAGTCATTGAACGAAAATATCAAGGATGACAAATTAGTAAGGAAAATATAACATGGACAACTCAACAAGAGGAATAAGACGTCAACGAGTGCGTTGGAGCACCTCGTGGGAAAGAAGGAACAACAGGTTGGTGAAGCCCTAAAAACGTGAGTCAAGTTGACCTAGGGTTTTAAACCTAGGGTTTTGGTATCTAAGGTTTTGACACCTAGACATTTTTTCATTGTAATGTATAAATAAAGGTCTAGAGGACCCGGGATGGTTGGATGGATGGTTTTTCAATTGTTGTTGATTCCAAGTTATCATTGTGGATCAAGAGAGTGGGTATTGTTGTGTAGAGAAGTATTGTATCAAGGGAGAGTCTATATTGTAAGATCTTCAGTTGGGTGCGAAGATAAACCCTGAAGCTGGGTGTGCAGGGAGGAGAGAAAGAGAGAGAGATCTGCAAGCTAAGTGCACAGATAGAACTGTATGTTTTCACCTAATATGAAGAAACATAGTTCTATGGATGTAGCTCTAGGGAGAGGGTGAACCACGTATATCTTGTTGTTCTGTGTGATTGATGTTGTGTTCGTTTTCTTTCTATTATTTTGTTATTGCATCATTGTGTTAGATCTGAGACATATCTCATGTAGTAGGCCTAAAGGAGATAAAGAATAACTATATCTTTCTGTGTTCTTCCTTTGAATCCACTTGCATTTCCTCTGTTTGTAGACACCTGTGTCCTGCAACCCCCTATCGCTACTTCGATTGAGACTGCATCTTCTTCACAAGTGTTGTTGAAAGGGCCAATAGTTAGGGCTTGTTGGTGCATTTTTAGCACAGGATGAAGGTTCTACATTGGAGAAGAAGAAGAGCTATTGAACGAGGAACAGTTAGGATCCACTGGAGCAGAGGAAGAGAAGACCGAAGAACCTCACCGAGAAGAGTTTGAAACTTTAGGAACTGCACTGACTGTCGAAGTAAGTACTATTAATACTCATGTTGTTTTAGCAGTGTTAAGTAACCAGAGTAGTCAGAGTTACCAGAGCACTCAGAGAAATGTTACCAGCAGTTCAGTACATACTCAGTCAAGAAACTTAGGAATATATATGGCAGATGAAATGAGGCTACCTATCTTTAGAGGAGATGGATCTGAAGATCCTGATCAACATTGGTTCTTATGCGAGGTTATATGGATTATTAAGCAAGTCAATGAAAAAGCAGTTAAGAGAGATCAGTTTAGTACCACCTTGAAAGACCATGCACTGAGATGATACATGAAGTTTGTTAACGGAGTTGCACAGCCTAAACCAATGAACGAGATCAAGTCTGCATTGAGTGGAGAATTCAAGAAACCCAAGTCGAAGTCACAATGCATCCCAGAAGTGAAAGAAATCAAGAAGAAAGTAGCTGAACCTGTTTGGGAGTTTGATCAGAAGTTTAAGACCTTAACAGACAGATTGAGTTTTTAGATCTCAGATGAGAAGAACAAGGAATAGTTCATTGTTTCCCTCGTACCACACATCAGAGTTCCTCTGATGCAATAGAAGGTTTCTTCGCAGGCTGAGGCGTTGGAGGTCACCATGAAACTAGAATCAACCCCTATGGGAGAATCCATCCTAGGTATGAGTCAAATTTTGAGTCAACTAACTAGCTTATCTCTACAGGTCGAAGATATGAAGAAAGACAAGGGAAAATATAAAAGAGATGATATCTGGTGTATCATATGCAAATCATAAGGCCATGATAAGGAGCATTTTCTCCTATTCCATGAGTACTTGGCCTCTATGTCTTCGAGCCCTTTGAATTAGGTTACTCTACCCTGGTGCGAGGTATGTAGAAATAGACATCGCCCTGGTGAATGATATTACATGCAAAAATATGTCCAGACACCTACAAAACTTTACTACACATTCTGTAAATCTATGGGGCACGATGAGAAAGACTATAGGGCTTATGACCTATTGCATGAAATATCAAGAGATACCTATAGGATTCAAGGTGAAGTACAGCAGGAAGGAAATGATATGTAGTTTAACTCTCCAGGAAGAGGAAACATCAACCCTCGCGGTGGATTTAGAGGAAGAGGATGAGGTGGAGGCATGGGCGAGGTCAAGATCAGATCATTTGTTATAAATATGCACAAACAGGTCACTTGGAAAGGGACTATCAAAACCCTTGTACCACTTGCAGCTACTGCAACTCATTTGAACATTTCATTGAATACTTCCCTATGATATTATCCAAGCTTCATGAGAGATGAGGAGGAAACCAACAAGTACAACTAATATCAGCAGAACCTCATGGAGAGGATCCTAGATTTGTTGTTATCACTAGAGGAGGCATTGTTACAAGACAAGACAGAGAGACCCCAAAAAAGACTACAGGAGAATCAAGGGTCATAAAAGCTACAGAGAAGACACAAGTGTTTGATCCGAGGGAAGAAAAAAGACATTTGAAGAGGCAAGAAAGGAATTTGGAAGAGATCATGCTTCTTCATCAAAGACACAACCATAAGTGAGAGAATGTGGAATGCCTTTGGAATTTGATCAGTTTGCATCACTAGGAGAAGGAAAAGAGGTAAGCAAGCTTATGGAATTCTTATGTATTTGCATTAATCTGATTAAGAATGAAAGAGATGTACACGAACTACAAACTTTTATCAAATAGTATGAGATAGGTAGGATAGCTCCTCTGTTGAATAAAGCAGTACATCAAGTATCCAAAAAGAGAAGGACAAATAAGGAACTACACCTTAATGCTCAAATTGGAGATTATGACATAGATTATGTGGTCCTCGACTTAGGGTCAGAAGTCAATGTTATGACGAAGCAGACCTTGGCACTGATGGGAAAAACTAAGTTAATTTATTCCCCTCTTAGGCTTAGGATGTCTAATCAACATGCAATAAGCCCCTTTGGGAGATTGGAGCATGTCCCTGTGGACATCGACGGGGTAAGGACATTTGTGTATTTCGAGGTGATTGAGATAGTTGATCATAGATGTCCTTATCCTACACTGTTAGGAATTGATTGGGCTTTCAATAATTCTACTGTTGTTGACTTAAAGAAAATAATAATGACATTTGAAGGTGATGGCCTTAGGGTCATTGCACCTCTAGATCCTGATGAAGGTCACAGATACACAGAAACCATCAGAGAAGAAGACTGTGCTTATGAACTAGAGAACATATATAAATTGACAACAAGACAATAGGATTACATTAATCCTACAGTAGATGGGGAATTAAGCTAGAGAAGTGACAGTGCATGCTCATCAGATATGGAAGAAGAACTAGAGAATTGGCAGAACAAAATGTATGAAGTTTCTACGAGAAAGTGTTCTAGATTGACCAAGGAAGTTCGGTAGATTGGTATAGAAGTAAGCAATCTACCCACATTTGATGGCTTAAATAATTTAGAAACATTCTTATCATAATTTGAAGAAATTGTACCAGTACAATAGTGATTGTTGGCACTGGATGAAGCTTTAAAATAAATTCCAACAAGATGGTGGGGAGCACATAAGAAGAACATCGTGAACTGGGTGCAATGTTGCACTTTGATGACAGTGCCCTTTTCAAAACAAGTCGAAGGGTGAGAAGTTCAATACATAGGTCAAAGTTGTCAGAAGGACCATGTGCAAAGTTGTGAGGAGGCTTGGAGAAACATCCCTCAAGAGAAGTGGGTGCATAAATTCATCAACACTTTGGACACAACGCCTATTAATTGGTATCTTCAAGCAGAACTGCACCTCACTACTTCATATTGGTACGGTATGACTCAGAAATTTGTAGCTACATTTTTATTTGAAATGTAGTACCTCTCAGTAGATCAAGATTTACAAGTTGTAAGACAAAAAGTCTTTGAGGAGGCACCTAACCTCTCTTTGGAGCAAGAAGAAGATGAATGGACTGCACCACTTCAGAAATTGCAAGGTTGTTACAATATCAATTTTGATGAAGACGATGATCCTAGGAATGTGAACATTACATGGATAGAAGGAAAGTGAGACGTAGAAGGACCAAAAGTCGAACTACCTTTTATTGGACAGGAAATCAAAATCAAGAAAGTTAATATTGAAACAGAGAAAGCCCCTAAGCTCGCAAACGTTGGAGATTATTGGGGTGATGCCACTATTGACAAGATCACATAACTACTACATGAGTATCAGGACTTGTTTCCAACCAAGTTTACTGACATGAAGGGAATTAAAGGGTCCATACGAGAGATGAATACCCCCTTGAAACCAAATGAAAGTCCAGTCAAGCAGAGACCTTACAGAATGAATCCCAAATATAAGTAGAAATTCAAGATTGAATTAGATATAATGTTGGAAGCAGGAATCATAAAACCTATTGAAGATTCAGAATCGATTATCCCTATGGTGGTCCAAGATAAAAAGATAGGAGAGATCAGAATCTGTGTAGACTTGAGGAAACTGAATGATTCATGTCTACATAATCCATTCCCTACACCATTTACTGACGGAGTGTTGGATAATGTGGGAGGACAGGAAGTTTACTCCTTCACAGATGGATTTTCAGGTTATCACTAGATCAAGATTGCCAAGGAATATCACCATAAGACCACATTTGCAATAGAATGGGGATCCTACCAGTACACAGTGATGCCTTTCGAAAAGAAGAATGCACCAACCATCTTTTCTAGGGTGGTGGTCGAAGCATTAAATGAATTTTTACATAAATTTATGGAAGCATATTTTGATGATTGGACTGTTTTTAGCTTATTGAAAAATCATATTGAATGTTTAAGACTAATGTTGGATAAGTGGAGGAAATGACAGATTTATTTAAACCTGAAGAAGTGAATCTTCTTTTCACCCTTTGGAGTGTTGCTAGGCCATATTGTGTGTAAGCAGGGGTTGCTAGTAGATCCTTCCAAGATTTCCATCATTGTTGATCTAGCCCCTCCTACTTTAGTAAGACAGCTACACACTGGGTTGGGACATACAGGATAATACATAAAGTTCATCAAGGGATATGCACAGATAACAACACCCATGGAGAATCTTTTAAAGAAATATTGTCAGTTTCAATGGTTAGAGGAATCTCAACAAAGCTTCGACACACTGAAATAGAAAATGATCACTGTGCCTATTCTGGTTTTCCCCTATTGGAGTAAGGAATTCCATGTGCACATCGATGTGTGATCTATTGCATTATGAGTAGTCTTAACACAACTAGGAGAAGGAGATATTGACCATCCGTTAGCCTTTTCTAGTAGGAATCTATCTACAACTAAGATAAATTACACTACCACTGAGAGAGAAGGTTTAGACATGGTTTACAAGCTGCAAAAGTTTCAGCACTACTTGCTAGGAGGAAATTTTAAGATGTTCACTGATCACTCTATGTTGAAATTCCTAGTCAACAAGCCAGTGTTGGGGGGAAGAATATGCATATGGATACTGTTATTTCAGGAATATGATTTTGAGATTATGGTCAAGCCAGGAAGAATGAACAAGGGTCTTAACCACTTGTGTAGGTTAGAACATTGAGAGGAACCTACCAGTTTGGAGGATACACTACCATATGCACAGTTTCTCGCCATTAGAAAGGTTGATGATCACTTCGCCGAGATAGTTTAGTTCCTGTCAACAGGAATGGAACCTCATGAATATACCATCATTAAGAAGAAACAATTGGTAGTTCAAGCTACATATTTTTCACTTATAGTTGGACAACTATATAAGATGTGACCTGATGAGATCCTGAGGATATGCGTTATGGAGGCAGAAATACCACTGATTCTGGAAAAAGCACATGAAGACATCATAGGAGGACACTATGAAGGAAAAGAAACAATGCAGAAGGTTCTTAGAGCTGGCCTCTAGTGGCTCACTTTACACAAAGATGCTAAGGAATAATATAGATCCTGCGATGTATGAAAAAGAGTTGGGAAACCCTCCAGAAGAGATGAGATGCCTTTAGCACCTCAACTAACTTTGAAATCATTTGAGAAATGGGTAATTTATTTCATAGGACCTATTAATCCACTAGGAAAGTGCACATGATCCAGATACAACATTACTGTGACATTAGGGTGCTCAGATGGCTATTTCTTCTCAAACCTTCAAAGAAATTCTTGAATCATTCAAAGCCCAATTGGATGACAGATTGGATGCATTTGCACATGGCCTCACAAACAGCCTCACACATAGCCTCACAGCCA
>SNQJ01S0022715.1:0-23205 GCA_010110895.2 Picea sitchensis | reverse complement strand
ATTAGAAGGTTCTACTTCTAGAAGATTCCTCCTCTAGAATGTTCTTAGGAGATGGTAGCACTATATAAAGGGGTTCAAGCAATGTAATGAGATATGAAGAGAATTATTGTGTTTGAAGCTGAAGCTCAATAGGAGGATGCCCCCTCGAAGAGGCAAGTGAACAGGAGAGGATCCCTTCCATAATAGGATCCATTGTATGGTGTTGCCCTACCTCAAGGGTTTGGTAATAATATTGTGTGGTTTCTTCTATCTTTCTTTGTGGATCTATTGTGTATTCAGTAATTGTGTTGATTATATCTTCAGATCAACTATTTGGATCTTAACATGCTCCAAGGTTTTTCTTGCTAGATGACATTGCAGATGGTGTTTATTCACCTATATAGGATGAATATGATGATGATTATGAGATTGACTTATCAGAATAGCCAACTGCATGTTCTCTCCCTAAAAATGTTCCTTTTTAGCAGTGTAGTGAGATCCATCAACCTACATATCACAGTGGCAAAGAAGGAAGTTTTGAACCAGCCGAAGGAAATTATTTACCTCTAAGCTTTTCTTCATTTAAATTGTTGAAAGAAAATTCTAAGATCATCATCGAGGCAAAGGAATGTGATTCACTGGAACAAATTGACAAGAAATTACAGCCATTGGTCGAAGATGAGTCTGAAAATGAGTGTGTTCAGCAATCCAAAGAAATGGAAAAATGTGTGTGTGAAAGAAATGAAGGATATGAAGAAATGTCTAAATCAGAAGTAAGAACCTTGCCATTATGTTTTTATTCTTTAAAAGTGCTCAAACAAAATGTCAATAATGTTTCAGATCAGAAAACCTCCAGGTATGATGTTAAATTTGAAGAGAGAAGTAGACTTTCAAATGAAGAATATCTCCCATTATGTTTTTTTTCCTTTGAATGGTTAAAAGAAAATCATTAGAAAATAGAGAAATTTGATCAAGTGATTGTTGTCAAAAGTCATTTTCCTTCTCCTAAAATTGATGAAGATATTCAACAAGATTTCCAGCAAGACAAAGTGTTTCAGGGTTGTCTTTCTTCCCATGTGAATGATGTGGTTGTTCAAATTATAAGTGGCCTAAACATGGAGGAGGATTTTGAAACTGCATCTATGGAGACTTCAAGCAGTGAACGAACAACTGACATAGAGTTTCAAGAATGTAACAAAACAATGTATGCCACTTTTCAATCAGAAATACAGAAAGATAATGAAGAGGAAGTTGTTTTATTTGATTCATTTGAAAATCATGGTTTTGAGAAAGCATCCATGAGAGCTCTAGAATGTGAAATAGTTCATGTTGTTAGCTTTCCACATTTGAAAGAATATTATGAACATGAACTTATTCCCCTTCATTCATTTGCAAGCCAAAATGACAGTCCTCAAGCAAATTTCCAGAAGGTTAATAAAACCAAACCAGAATTGTTTGATGAACAAGTGGATATTCTTTATATACATAATTTGGCAGTCGTATCTGAAGATGTTCAAGGATGTATGAATGTTTTTTTTGATGTACATGGAAGAGTAGACAAACCTATCGCTTCCATTCCATTTGAAAATGTTCTCAAAACAGAAGAAATAGAGAAATAACAACAAACACTTATGAAAGAGGCTTGTCTTTTTGTTTTTGTTCATAGGGAAGAAATGATTTTTCATGGTTTTCATGACCATGTGGCACGTTATATGGAAAATTATAACAATCAAAATTTACAGCTTATGATGAGTTGTAAGCTTAGAAGTGAATATGATGACAAATCAATGTCAGTATTAGATATGGATTTCTTTCTACCAGAGGTTTCATTTCAGCCAACACTATTTTTCGACTCAGAAGGTTGTTATTTCCAGAAATCTCAACAGAATTTTCATTTTCTTGGTGGAAATCAACTTGTTAAATCACATAAAATCGAGGATGCAATGGAAAGATTAGAACATGATCATTCTTTTGTGCATGTTTTAGAGGATCCATTTGCATTTTTGTTGGAGGTAGTAAACAGTCCTAACGGTTGTTAATTTTTGAAATTTGAATTCATAGATAGATTCTTAAATGAATTATCAGTGAACAGATTTTGGAACAAGCAAGTGCAAAGAAACCTAGCATTAGATAAAATGCTTGCATGGTTGAATCGGAATTATGATTTCATTTGATTGGAATCTCATTTCAATAGTTAGGGTAGGTAGGTGAGAATAAGCTTGATGATCAAGCATTTTCAAGTTTAGATTTCCAATTAAAGTATTCAATTAGATTTTAGCAATATATCCAGCATTCTATCTCCAGGCCAAGGTATTATACGCATATGTTGTAAGAGAAGCCCCAATGGATAAGGCACGGGCTCTATTGTTCTTTGATACCTCACGGGGAGGATAACATCCCTAGTTGGAGCCCATGTTATCACTGTAAGAAATTTCATATGGATTCCAAGTCTCAGGATTTAGCAGGAGGCTAAATCGATATAGAAAAGTGATAGACTAGTGGACGGGGCCACATATAGTGGATGGTGCTAAATATAGTGGAAAGGTGAAGTTGATGGGACCCAATGGGTCATGGATCATGGGTGTCATAGATAAATGGTCAGGGATCATATCGGGCCAAGAACTAGAGTGGAGGTTAATCTTTTGAAAGCAGGCCGATAGGAATACCACAGTTTCGTCTCGAAGGCACATGGTGCCACCAGATCCATATCGGGGGGAAAAGCGAGTGAGCTCAAAACCGCTAAACCACACCCCGATGTCATGTGTAAAAATATTATTGAATATGTCAAATCCAAGGGTCACATGTGGAAAGGGAAAGTTGATGGCCAGTCAAATCACCTCAGGACACTTGTTTGGCTACTTTTCATCCGTGCGATGTTGGGTGAGCACCACCAAAAACTTAATTCGAAGGATCATCATTTGAAATCAATGGCCAAACATGATAATCCGTTATCCATGCAAGGACCTTCATCAGTAACCCATGATTAGCAATCAATGATGACTGTCATTCAAAACATGGGTGATATTCCTCTATTGTTGACAATTAACGTTTTATTCCAGAACAGGGTAACCACGAATCAAAGCGTTCGTCTAATTCTTGTACAGGTTAAGCTCGTTCTTCAAGGAAAACAAAGGAAATGGAGAAGACAGATTTGGCGGCCTTCAGCAAACCGGGATATTCAAATAATCTGACAAAATTGTCGATAAAGAAGAAAGAAAATCTTTTTGCATGAATACTAGCAACGAAATTTCACATAAAGCCTGCAGATGAGCCCGGGTCAGGTGAAGGAATTAGACCAAATCCTATCATGAAGGATTTAATTATCAATGGGTACGCATACGGACATCACCTGCAAGGTGGCAAGGGTAAAATGAGCAAGCGATGGAAGATAGAGGTTAAAGCTGAAGTGGTTGAAAGTATTGGAGAAAACTAGCATGAGTGGCTTGACACTTTAAAAGAAGAGATCGCGAACCTGAAATAGATTTCAAGATAAATTATGCATCTTTCAAGGAATTTTGTGATGATAGAAAACAATTGGCATTCAAAGAAAAAATCTTGAATATGTCAGTTTTTTATTATAACATTCCCTAGGAAATAGGAGTTTAGTATTTGTACATTACTCCTTTGTAACTGATGTCTATTTTTGGAATTTTGGGGAAAATTATTTGTTTTGAATCCTAGATGTAATTTATCTATATATACTATTTCAGAGATAAATGAATGGTTGGGACTTATCAAAGAGGGGTTTTCCCTCGTAGCAGGAGAACTTTTTAATTTCTTATGAATGTTTAATATAAGCAGATAAGGTTTTTCTTAGATAGTCGAGATCATCACGATCTTCATGTTCAGTTTGTTTTCCTGTGTTTCATATTTCATAAATGTGTTTTTGCTGCTAGAAATAATATTTGAGTAATAGAGGGAATGCATTTTTGTTGGTGCTCCTTCTCACATCGATTATACTTGTTATATAATTTTGGTTACTGTTGCATACTTCACTAGTTAGCAGTGTTATGTTTGCGGTATCTAGCCCTCATGTTTTTTCTTCTAAGGAATCACCAAGAGATTCGCCCTCTATTAGACGCCTCTTTTTGATAGTAGTCTTTCCTCTCCTCTCCTCTCCTCTTCCACCACATATTACTTATTTGAATGAACATCATACATATTTTTCCTGTGTTCCCTCTGGAAATACATAGCTTAAAAATCTTTATACTTTTTTAGAAACAGACCCCATTTCCCAAGGACCTTTCCCTTCTGTTTTGTCCCACCACCTTTAAACTTTATACCATGGCAGAATCTAACCTTTGAACATGCCTTGTCAAATATTTTGAATATCCCAAATAAAAATATGCTTGAGAGCCCTCTCTGGTTGGAAGGGTCAGAATCCAACCTAAAGTTGGTTGAAATAGTTACCTCTGTCATTTATCTATCAGCTGGACAAAATTTATAGAGTGCTAACATTATGGCGTCATTGTCGGGGACGAAATTGAATTTTTTTCCCTAGGAAAGAACGACATGGTTGAGTTCTAAGGTTTGAGAATAGCAGACACTTAGGCACATATTGGTTGTATTCCTGCTCTGGCGACTCCACGCATCAAAAATCAGTTTCAAGTTGATTCCACTGGTAGAATAATCCAGGAATTTAAATTTTTGTTGGTGACTCCCCTCTCAATGCAGAATCCAGCTTCCAAAACATCATTGGCGACTCCAATCAAAATTCAAATGTGATTCAGAGACTCCACTGGAAGGTGATATCCCTTGACAGAGGTATGAAAGGAAATCATGGGAGAAAACAAGTACTTAAAGTTGAGTTTTATCCAAGACATTATATTTTTTGTTGTGAATTACCTTTGGTCCCTTGAACATGCTAAACAATTTTTTCTTTACCTATTGCATTCAAATGATGATCATGATAATCCTAAAATTGTATATCCTCCTCTTAAAGTTGTTGGATCATGTTGTCATTGATGCCAATGGTTTGATTGATTGATGTCATTGATTGATGTCAAGTGATTGATTGATGTCAAAGGATTGATTGATTGATGATTGATGTATTGATGTCATTGATCGATGTCAAGATTGTTGGATGTCAAAGGATTGATTGATTGATGATTGATGTAATATAATAATACATTGTCCTGATGAGAAATGCATAGATGAAGATGGATTCAACGAAGTTGTCAATATTGATAGATTATGAAGATGGATCATGCTCTCATTGGTATATGATGCATTGTTGAAAATGTATAGATGACTCATCATTGTCTTATCATGATTGATAAGGTACTGATGAACTCCAAAGGGTCCCCTTATGGTGAAAGCCCCTCATGGGAAGACGGCGGATTGAGTTATCCTAGAAGTTGAGGACCATGCTCTCATTATTGTCTTATCATGATTGATATGGTACAAATCCGATGAACTCCAAAGTGGTCCCCTATGGTGAACTCCCTCACAGGAAGACACTCAGAATTGAGTTATCCTAGAAGAATGGTTGAGGTCCCATGCTTGTAATATGTGTGGAATAACAAGATGAAGATCAAGGAAATTGTTGGTGAAATCCATCCCATATGGATATTGTTTGTCATTCCATTTTGTGGTATGTGGAATGTCACATAACTCCTCATGGTTTGAGAGTTATGGTCTTACAAAGATGAAGGACCCCACATGAAGGCTTGAAGCCTCTAAGGTCAAAAGAAGTCAAAGCGACCTAAAAAGAAAGGTTCATTATTTTAAATGATAAAGTAAAGGACAAAGTCAAGGTGGATTATTTAAATAATCAAGAGAAGTGAAAAATCAAGAAATGATAAAAGTAAGGTGACAAAATCAAGAAGGAATATTTATGGAAAGTGGTTAACCCTAAAATAAGGAAAATAGGTTAAGGACCTAGAAATGGGTTAATATTATTTGCTGATAAATTAAAGACAAATTCAAGGTGGATTATTTAAATAATCAAGATAAGGACAAAAAATCAATAAATGATAAAAGTAAGGTGACAAAATCAAAGAAGGAATATTTAATGATAAAGTATTGGAGAACTTCTATTTATGGAAAGTGGTTAACCCTAAAATAAGGAAAGTGCTATTAAGGACCTAGAAATGGGTTAATGACCCAAAAAGGGTTAAGGACCCAAAGCATGAAAGTATAAAAATATAGCAATGGTCTCGAACAGATCATCCTTGTGGATCAATGGAGAGCTTCTTTGTGAGAATATATTTGAGTATTGATGGAGAGCTTCTTGTGAGATCTTCTTGAGAATTTTTATGTGGGAACACTTGAGCATATTGAATATCTATAGGCAATCGAAATCTCAAGGATATATAAGCCGAAATTGGTATGAAGAAAGAAGGCCGAAATGCAAGGAAGGATAAATTCTTTTGATGGTGCTTACAAAGCCATTTTACAAGTCATCTAACCATTTTCGCTATAATTTTTTCTATAATGATTAATACCATAAAATTGCTAGCAGTGGCATCCAATTATATGTGGTAAATAATTCATCTTGTGGTTCGTTGTATTTTGGAGTTAATCTCGTGGCACATTAGGTTGTGACCGTTCTCAAACTAGTCAATAAACAGTTGTTTCGGGTAAAATGTCATAACTTCTTCATAACAGATTCAAATCCAGTAAGACCAAATGTTTTGCATGGTACGGTGTCTTTATTATTCTATGGAACATTTTTAGATCGATTCAAAAATATTCCACATATGGGCACACTCTACAAGGTCAGCTCTCTAGAATACTCCGTAATCTCAGTAAGGTATGCCATTTTGCTATAACTCCTTTATGAGAGGTTACATGTGTGCCACTGAGGAATTGTAGACAAAAACACACTAATCCAACATTTTTACTGCTTTAGGATCTTTATTCATTACAGGTACAGTTATTATTATTTCAATTTAGGTTGTTGACTAATCCAAACCAGTCATGTGAGACAAGCAGCTTGATGAGTTGGCACATACATGAGGTGTATAGTTGGATGATGTTGGTACATATTGATGAGTCATTGTTGATGAGTAGTTGAAACATTATTGGTATATACCATAAACAAGAACATCAACAATGCACCAACCTGTTTATGGTACGTGTTGATTACAAGTTGTTTGGCACGTGTTGGTGCATGGTTGATGCTCTTGTTTATGGTACGATTGATATATGTTGAGGATTGTTGCTCACATATCTATTGGTGCTGAGAATGTAATATGAGTCTTGTATATAGAGCTGCTGGTTCTCCTTTTGTAGAGTTGTACTTTATTCATTTTTTACAAAACCCGATTGAAGTCCATAATAAAAAGAAAAATTGTACATACATCTTGTGTTCTTGTGTTCTTTGTGTGGGAATGATATTTTTGATATATGTTGTTGATATGTATCTACATCTAACCACTATTAATGACATAAATGAGTAATGAGTAAATTCCAAATGCTAACTAATAAGTTTTGTAAGAGGGAAGTTTTGGGAAAACGATCCCCACACTCATTCACCCCCAAGTTGGTAGGTGTCCAAAATTGCATCGAAGTGGGCTCTACCACAAATGGCAAGTTTGAAGGAGATCCATAGACACACAAATGGATGATGAATCTCCAATACTTGATGAGGAAAAATATTCTACTCTGAGAATAGGATGAGAGTGTATTTGAAGACAATGGAGCAACTATTTGGAAGGAAACCATCTATGGATATGTTTTGTTGAAGAACAAGTCAAAGTTTGCAACTCAAAGGAAGGAAATAAGAATGGACACTACCTCAAGAAAATTCTTAGTGGATTCTCAAGCCCATCAAAGAGAGCATGGGACAATGCACTGGCCAAGGATCTATGGCTAAAGCTAGAGGGAGACATATCAAAGCAAGAAGAGAAAAGAAGAAATCAATAACACCATCAAGATCATCAAAAGCAAAGAATCATCAAAAACTTTTGAATGTATTATTTCTAAATGGGATTTTGAAAAATTTCAAGTGAGAAGAAGAATCAAGTGATAATAGCACAAAGGAAGATCTTGAAGACATTTCAAACGAAAGCGTGCTAGAAGTATGTGTTGATATTGGCAAAAAGGAAGATCATGAGGATATTTCAAATGAAGGTAAAGAACACTCCTAAACTCCTTGAATGCAATGATGATGATGATGATTTTTATCTACAAGTGAAGAATAAGATGGTAGATATAGTTTGTGTAAAGTTTGATGGTATTTATCCCATGAAAAGAATAGCTGAAAATTCCACATTAAACTTCAAAAGGATATTAGGAAGAGGGTTTTATATAGGAGTGATAATTTTACATAATACTATAACTATCTTTCA
This sequence comes from Picea sitchensis, assembly GCA_010110895.2. NCBI lineage: Eukaryota > Viridiplantae > Streptophyta > Pinopsida > Pinales > Pinaceae > Picea > Picea sitchensis. The sequence continues at coordinate 14,932 of SNQJ01S0022715.1, read as the reverse complement.
GATAACTAATAAGTTTTTTAGGAGTCATCAAAGGCACATCTTGAGTTAAAGGGAATTATCAAAGAACAAGAAGAGAGTCCTAAATTAAAAAAGAAAAGGAAGAAGAGATCACAAGACTAAAGAATGGAAAAGACACGAATATAGATGATGAGATTAGTAAAAGTTTCTGAAACTATTGTCCATCCAAGACCCAAATTGAAGAAGCCAAAAGAATAGAGGAACTATTGAGATTCAAATAAATGAAAAGGAATATTCATGTTACAAGTTAGAAGATGAAATTGTTGACCTTAGAAAGAAGGTGGAAAAGTCAAACAAATTCTTCAATAGCTCACTTAATCTTGGATGAGATCTTGAAAGTCAAAGACCATCAAGGATAAACTAGGTCTTGGATACAAAGAATAAACTACACATGCTGAAGAAAGAACCCCAAAGAAGCATGAGGTAATTCCATCAAAGAAAGAAGATACTGTTGCAAAACAACCATCTACACAATAAAAAGAAAATTTCAAAAGAACAAAGCAAGAAGACATTTTGGGACACCAAAGTATGAAACCATTTTCATGGGCATTGTTATTCATGTAATGGCTATGGTCACAAAGATTTTGAATGTAGATATCATGAAATAATATATAGGGCGATTCTATAACACCAAGGTGTTGGAGATGTGATCAAATAGGACATATTTATGTTCATTGTAACTCTATGAGATGCTATAGCTTTAGTGGATTTGGCCACAAATCCTTGGAGTGATGGAACACAAGAAGAAATTCCATGATGAAGCTGACTTCACATAGATGGCTAGAAGAAGGAATGAAGAAAGGGAGACATCTTTGAAAGATGGATACTCATAGCTCAAATTCTGAAGAGAAGGGTCATCTACGTAAGTGGATGAAGAAGACGTATGTTCGTGATCCGAATGAAAGATTGAAGGGAAGTTCAAATGTGTCATTTACTAAGGCACACACAAGTAATAGTGGTAAAAAGGTATCCACATCAAGCCTCGACTTCAAATAGGTCACCGCATACACACGTACTCATTTGAGTAAAGAGTCGCATTTGTTGCAAAGCCTTGGGGAAAAGGCAACGCACATGGCTTGAAGTTTGATGTGATGGTATAAATATATACTGCAGAGTCTGACATTGCTTATTGCAGGATTCTGACATTAATCGCTTGGCTGCGGGTGTTTTCATGGTTCTAAGTTAGATCATGCAAGGTTATGTTATAAAATAAATATTGGGTGCATGGCACCAACCCATGAGTATGGTTTGGTGCTGACTACATGGCTGGTACTTTGAAGTTTCATTGATATATCTTATGATGTATTATTGAAGCATATGGTATTGTTGATATCATGATGCAAGCATTTTCATGTGGATTGGGCTACATATTGGTACACATATGGTTGAGGAGTTGATGAGGATCATGTTGTACATCATTGTTGATTCATAGTTGATGCATGATTGGAACCTTTCTAGTACATTAGAAGAGGCACCTAATAGCAGTTTGATTGGCACATATTTTATGGAGGATTTGGCATACATGTATAGAATTCATCATTTTGTGGTATTGGTGCATGGTAATGTACATCTTTGGTACACTCATAGATGGAATATGCTTGATGATACTACACCATTGGCACTAATTGATTAGAACAACAATTGGTATTTGTTTGATACATGGCTATGGCACTTGGTTCATGATGGAGACATATCATGAGTGATAAGGATACATTGTTTGGCATATTGGTAGATTCACATGGTTGGTATATTGGTGGATTCACATTGTTACTATATTGGTAGGTGCACATGTTGGCATATTGGCAAAGGCGTATGATTGATATATTCCATGGATATTGTTTTTAATGCACATTTGCATGATGTTGATGTACATAGGTGTTGTGCATAATGAGCACACTTTTTGTGCATGGATGTTGTGCATGATGGGCACATTTTGGCACATGATTGATATTGGATCACTCCTTATTTCATTGTTGTTTCATGATGGTTGGTATGACATGAGTTTGATGTATGAATGTGTCCAAGGATCTCTATATGGTATCACATTGTGGAGACATACCCTTAGGGAGTCATTCTTCTTCCCACATGATTCTAGGATGAGATATTTATCGATGCATACCCATAAAAGAGCCCTATACTTGAATAAGAAAGAGCACAGAAGCATAATTCTAGGGGAGTGATGGTCATGGGGGAGTATGCTCAATGTATCTTAAGCATTACACCAAAGTGATATCCCTCTTCAAAAGGGGAGAGATTATTCTAGGAAGTTCAAAGAGTCTGCATTGTGGGGAGCAACCCCAAGGAGAGTTCAAGCAAGGGGAGCGTCCCCAAGATGAGAATGGCCCTTTCCATTGGATGTCAAGGGGAGAGTTAATCACATTGATGTGATTGATGTTTATTGATGGGAAGAGATTAGTCGTTACATTGACTATTGATGTGGTAGAGCATGTTAGAGCCCACACGTTGACATCAATCATTGTAATTGGTGTTGACATCAATGTTGGTATTGCCATCAATGCCAAAGGGGGAGTTGTTGGATCATGTTGTCATTGATGAAAATGGTTTGATTTGATTGATATCATTGATTGATTGATGTCAAATGATTGATTGATGTCAAAGGATTGATTGATTGATGATTGATGTAATATAATATGTATTGTCCTTGATGAGAATGCATGATGAAGATGATCAATGAGTTAGTCAGTTGATAGGCTACGATGAATATGGATCGATGTGGTTTCATTGGTATATGATGCAATTGTTGAAAAAAATGTATAGATGGACTCATCATTGTATTATCATGATTGATAAGGTGCACAAATGGATGAACTCCTTAAAGTGGTCCCCTTATGGTGAAAGTCTCACGAGAAGACGCCAGGATTGAGTTATCCTAGAAGAATGGTTGGAGGACCTATGCTCTCATTATTGTCTTATCATGATTGATAAGGTTCACAAATGGATGAACTCCAAAGTGGTCCCCTTATGGTGAAGCCCTCACTGGAAGACGCCAATTGAGTTATCCTAGAAGAATGGTTGAGGACCCCATGTTTAAGGAATAACGAGATGAAGATCAAGGAGTTCTGTTATGAAATATCCTAGATGGATATGGCTAGTCATGCCATTTCCTATGATATGTGGAATGTCACATAACTCATCATGGCTTGAGATTGCGGACTTCATTTAAGATGAAGGACTCCCCACATGAAGGCTTGAAGCCTCTAAGGTCAAAGAAGTCAAAGTGACCTAGTGTTATAAAGAAATCATTATTTAAATGATAAAGTAAAGTGGACAAATTCAAGGGATTATTTTAAATAATAAAAAAGAAGCTACAAAAATTCAAGAAATGACAAAGTAAGGTGACACAAAATCAAGGATGAATATTTATGGAAAGTGGTTAACCTTCAAAAAAAAAAAAAAAAAAAATAAGGAAAATAGGTTATGAAAATACAATATTATTTAAATGATAAACGTTATTGTAAATTCAAGGTGGATTATTTAAACAATCAAGAGAAGTGACAAAAATCAAGAAATGATAAAGTAAGGTGACAAAATCAAGAAGGAATATTTTAAATGATAAAGTATTGAGAACTTTCTATTTATAGAAAGTGGTTAACCCTAAAATAAGTAAAAAAGGTTAAGTGACCTAAAATGGGTTATGACCCAAATAAGGTTAAGGAACTAGAGGATGAAAGTACATAAATAAGATAGAAATGGTCTCTTTTAGGATCATCCTTTTGTGATCAATGGAGAGCTTCTGTGAATATATTTTGAGCATTGATGGAGAGCTTCTTGTGCGATCTTCTTGAGCATTTTGGTGGAACACTTGAGCATATTGAATATATATAGGTGAATGAGGTAACCAAGGATATATATAAGCCAAATTTTTTAGTAAAGTGAAGAAAAGAAGGCGAAAATGAAAGGAAGGATAAATTTTGATGGTGCTTTATAAGGTATGTTATCATGTGTCGCTCCCCACCATTTTCGCTATAACTTTGTTTATATAATGATTCAGATCCTGGAAGGTTATGAAAGTGAGAAAACATATCCAAGCATATGGTTGCACCATCTTGTGGGTCGTTGTGATAGGAGTTACACTGCGGGAAAATAGGGTTTCAGACCAATCCCTCAAACTAGTCAAAAACAGCCGGGTAAAAACGCCATAACTTCTTCAACAGATCCAAATTCAGTGAGACAAATTTTTTTCATTAGATTACATTATGTAGTATTCTCTATAAAAATCTTAGAGCTGCATTCAAACCAATATCTTCTCAAGCACACTCTAAGGTCACCTCTGTGAATATCCTCAGGAATTCAGCAAGGTTAGCTTCATTTTTGCTATAACTCCTTTATGAGGTTAAATGTAGTGCCACTTGGAGGAATTAAACATTAATCAATTTAACATTGTACATCAGTTTCAGATATTTTTCATTACGCTGTGCACAAAGTTATTTATGTTTATTTCAAGTTAGGTTGTTGACTAATCCAAAACTAGTCATGGTTGAGACAAGCAGTTGATGAGTTGGCACATACATGAGGTGTATAGTTGATGATGTTGGTACATATTGATGATTCATTGTTGATGAGTAGTTGAAACATGATTGGTATATACTTGGTACATGGTTGGATTCACTTGTTTGTGGTACAGGTTGATTACAGGTTGTTTGGCACATGTTGGTGCATGGTTGATGCTCTTGTTTATGGTACATATTGATATATGTTGAGGATTGTTGTCTCATTTCAGTTGGTGCTGGGAATGTAAGTTGAGTCTTGCATATAGATATGGTTCTCTTGTAGAGTTGGACTCTATTCAGTTGTTGCTGAAAACCCCCGGATTGAAGTCCTAATAAAAAGAAAAATTGTACATACATCTTGTGTTCCTTATGGAGATGATTTGTTGATGATATATTGTTGATATGTATTCACATCTAACTAATTATTAATGACAGCAATGAGTAATGAGTAAATGTTGAATTCTAACTAATGAGTTTTGTGTAAGAGGGAAGTTTTGGGAAAAAGATCCCCACACTCATTCACCCCCCCCCCCCCTCTAAATGTGGTAGGTGTGTCCAACAAACGTTATACAGATATTTCCCTAGTTCATCACTGATTTTGATCAAAACCTCCCATTTGAGCCATGTGATAACCACAACCAAGTTGATGAGCCTCATGAAACCAAGGCTGATATTTCACCTCTTGAACTTTATCCAACACCTTCCAAGACCCAGCACAGATACAGACCTTTAAAATTACCCCATATCCTTCATAATTTTCCTCCAAAGCACTATGAATATCTACCTGTGTTTGATGGGGAATATGGTGATATCATAGCTGAAAAAAACATCCAAGAGTTTGAGAATTTTATACATTTGTTTTAGATTGACCATGACGATGTTTGAATGAGGGATTTCTCTCAATCCTTGAAAGGAGATACCAAAGAATGGTTTAAACATTTGAAGCCAGAGACAATTAGCTCGTGGGAAGAATTGAAGAGTGTTTTTTCGAAGTTTTGGGGTAAGAAGAAATCTCTAGACCTACATCTTACATAATTCTATGCATTGAAAGGGAAAAGCAATGAGACCCTTTCCACATTCAGTAGAAGGTTTTCCAGTATTTATTATGATCTTCCCAAATAAATCCAACCCATTGAAGTTGTTGCCATACTCCAGTATGCCACTACTCTTCACCCATATTTGTCTTTCCTCCTATTGGAAAGAGACCTTACAACAAATGTTTAATGATGCTCATGAGATTCAACACAATATCCGAGCATGTGAACAGATTTGAAGTGAAGGGTTGGGTGTTCTAGGACATGTAAGTGAATATGAACAGGAGACAATTGATTGGAATTTTGAGCATAACAATGATGGTGTTATAGGTCCTCTTGAAATTTTGAATGCTAACAATTTTTCAGAGGATTATATTTCACTTATTAAAAGAGAGGGAAATTATGCAGTTTCTGATCCACCCCATGATAAGCATGAATCTGATTGTTTCATATATTCATTTGTAGACAGTCAAGAAGATGAGTTTGAAAATCAATTTGTTGAAGAGCAAGTTGATACTCCAAGGTTTTTCTTGCTAGATGACAATGCATATGTTGTTGATATTCCTATATATGATGAATATGATGATGATTATGAGATTGACTTCTCAGAATAGCCAACTGCATGTTCTCTCCCTGAAAATGTTCATTTTCAGCAGTGTAGTGATATCCATCAACCTACATATCACAGTTGCAAAGAAGGAAGTTCAGAACCAGTTGAAGGAAATTCTTTACCTCTATGATTTTCTTCATTTAAATTGTTGAAATAAAATTCTAAGATCTTCATCGAGGAAAAGGAATGTGATTCACTGGAAAAAAATGACAAGAAATTGCATCCATTGGTCGAAGATGAGACTGAAAATGAGTGTGTTCAGCAATCCAAAGAAATGGAAAAATGTGTGTGTGACAGAAATGAAGGAAATGAAGAAATGTCTAAATCAGAAGTAAGAACATTTCCATTATGTTTTGTTTCTTTCAAAGTGCTCAAACAAAATGTCAATAATGTTTCAGATCAGAAACCCTCCAGGTATGATGTTAAATTTGAAGAGAGAAGTAGACTTGAAAATGAAGAATATCTCTTGTTATGTTTTTCTTCCTTTGAATGGTTAAAATCAAATCATGAGAAAATAAAAAAAATTGATCAAGGGATTGTTGTCAAAGGTCATTTTCCTTCTCCTGAACTTGATGAAGATATTCAGCAAGATTTCCAGCAAGACAAAATGTTTCAAGGTTGTATTTCTTCCCCTGTGAATGATGTGGTTGTTCAAATTCTAAGTGGCCTAGACATGGATGAGGATTTTGAAACTGCATCAATGGAGACTTCAAGCAGTGAACGAACAACTGACATAGAGTTTCAGGAAAGTAACAAAACAATGTATGCCACTTTTCAATCAGAAATACAGAAAGATAATGAAGAGGCATTGTTTTATTTGATTCAATTGAAAATCATTGTTTTGAGAAAGCATCCATGACAACTCTGGAATGTGAAATAGTTCATGTTGTTAGATTTCCAAATTTGCAAGAATATTATGAATGGGAAACTATTCCGCTTCATTAATTTGCAAGACAAAATGACAATCCTCAAGCAAATTTCTAGAAGGTTAATAAAACCAAACCATAATTGTTTGATGAATAAGTGGATATTCTTTATATACACAATCTCGTTGTCATATCTGAAGATGTTCAAGGATGTAAGAATGTTTTTGTTGATGTAAATGGAAGAGTAGACAAACCTGTCGCTTCCATTCCATTTGAAAATGTTCTGAGAAAAGAATAAATAGAGCAAGAACAACAAACACTTACGAAAGAGGCTTGTCTTTTTGTTTTTGTTCATCAGGAAGAAATTATTTTTCATGGTTTTCATGACCTTGTGGCACATTATGTGGAAAATTATATAAATCAAAATTTATAGCTTATGATGGGTTGTGAGCTTAGAAGTGAATATGATGACAAATCAACGTCATTATTAGATATGGATTTATTTCTACCAGAGGTTTCATTTCATCCAACACTGTTTTTCGACTCAGAAGGTTGTTATTTCCAGCAATCTCGGCAGAATTTTCATTTTCTTGGTGGAAATCAACTGGTTAAATCACATAAAAGAGAGGATGCAATGGAAAGAGTAGAACATGATCGTTGTTTTGTGCATGTTTTAGAGGATCCATTTGCATTTTTGTTGGAGGCAGTAAACAATCCTAACAGTTTTTACCTTTTGAGATTTGAATTCATAGATAGATTCTTAAATGAATTATCAGTGAACAAATTTTGGAACAAGCATGTGCAAAGAAACCTAGCATTAGATAAAATGCTTGCATGGTTGCATTGGCATTATGATTTCATTTTATTGGAAGCTCATTTCAACAGTTAGGGTAGGTAGGTGCGAATAAACTTGACGATCAAGCATTTTCAAGTTTAGATTTCCAAATAAAGTATTCAGTTAGATTTGAGCAGTATATCCAGCATTCAGTCTCTAGGCTAGGGTATTATACGCATATGTTGTAAGAGAAGCTCCAATGGATAAGGCACAGGGTATACTGTTCTTTTCTACCTCGCAAGGAGGATAGCATCCCTAGTTGGAGCCCGTGTTATCACTGTAAAAAATTTCATATGGAGTCCAAGTCTCGGACTTAGCAGGAGGATAAATCAGTATAGAATAGTGATAGACTAGCAGATGGGGATAAATATAGCAGAAAGGTGAAGTTGATGGGACCTAGCTGGTCACAGATCATGGGTTTCATAGATCAACAGTCAGGGAGCTAGCACGGAGGATAATATTTCAAAATTTGACCGATAAGAATACCACGGTTTCGTCTTGAAGGCACGTGGCATTACCGGATGCATATCAGGGGGAAAAGTAGGTGAGCTCGAAACCACTAAACCACATTGTTGGCCCTTGACCAAGTTTTGAGGGTTCTTGGTCATGTTTGACCATTTTGGACTTCCATAGATTGTCGAAGGCGGAGCACAAGATGAAGCAGAGATCGCGGGATCTTAGCCCTTTTTGGGATTTGGTAATATGTAATGGCCGGTATGGGAATGTCAGCCCATGGGTTTACCCATTCTTAGGACTATTTTGTAATATATAAATAGATATCTAGGCGATGTAAGAAGACGAAGAAGAGGCATCTATGTGATGTTGTGCTAAGTGAAAATGTGGTTTGTAAATGCTTTGTGCATACTATTAGAGACTTGCAGACTAAGTGCAAGTGGTTGTAATAGGCTGTGAAGGGATTTGTGCTATAACGCAAGGAAGAAGGATCTAGCAAGATGTGCAGATATTTTGTCCTATGTGGAATAGGATTTTGGGGCTCTGTGCATGTAACTTATTTTTGTGCCTCTTTCGTCACCTTGGTGAGAAAAACAGAGGTGCTTGCAAGCTCAGTTGGGTCTGCTGAGCAGGACAGCTATAGAGAAAAGAGTTAGGGAAAGAAAATAAAAACTACAATTAAGAATTAAACTAAGAGATGCAATAAAAACTAAATTCATGAGCGTAGGTACATAGAAACAAAAAGAAACAAAAGACCCATGTCACCAATGTTTGAGGTTGATCTATTAGTGAAAACAAAGCACCAAGAAGAAAGGGGACTATGAGTCCCTTCTTCCTCCAAGGGAAGGCTCTTGGACCCTCACTAGCTAGCTCTTCTTACAACAAAGAAAAATGGAAAATGGTGATGAAAGCACTCTTTACAAATCCACTCAATGGTGAGGTGGATTGTCCAATGTAATGGTGCCAATATGTTCTTAACAAGGATGGAGTCCTCAAAACAATAAAGGTAGCATAACATTACTTTGAATTCCTTGAAAAAATGAGGTGCATTCATGGCTTTTTATAGCATTTCTTTGGGTTATTGTTTAACTGCTTTGTAGTGTGAAAAGAGGCCATTTAGGGCATTCTTAGGTCTTTAACCAGCCCACCAGTCGGATCCAGTCTGGATTTGAAGGTAAAATCGTCTTGGGAGATGAACCAAAAGTGGGTGGGAGTCTAACCACTCTCATAAATGCGTCGTTTAGCAGGTGTGCAGCTTTTTGCGCTAACAGTCGCGCATCGTGCGCCTGTGCGTGATTTATGTGTTCCTGTTACCCGCATGCGTGAGCACGCCCAATGTCTGCATAGTGCTCTTCAATTTTTCACTACTTTGTATAGTTTTTGACCTTTTTTGAATGTTGTGGTATTAATTCAGGTCCATGAATGACTTCATCATTGTTTGACGATGTTGATTTCTTGTAACCATGTGCGGACGAAATTTCAGTGATAACAGATGCCCCTTGATGGATGAGGTTAGGAGCACACGTATAGCCGAAATCCATCAATGTTTCTTCTACTGAGAATGTTGTTGTAAGAGAGATCAATAGTGTGATCATCCAGAGCAATCCATTGGAGGGAAAAAGGAACTGGTAAGACCCGACCTTCCATGAGGTGTGTAAAATATAAAACTGTGTACAAATGAGGTGGGCATGCCCCATGCTCGTATCATGTAACTATGATAAAACGATGACTGAAGTGTTGGTGTAGACAATTGCATCGCCCTCGGGGGTGGTTGTGATAAAGGCAGAAGACAATTCTGCAAATGAACATACTCTGAATAGTAGGCATTGATCGCGGTAATAAGTAGCAGCGATTATGTGGGCATTGATAGCCCTACCAAGTTCAGAGGTCTTCGGCAAATACAAGAACTAACTGCACTAGTCGCAAAGTAAGACCCACCGTAACATGAGAAAGTGTTGGTGTCAAATGTTATGGGGGTCAATGAAAACAGGGAGCAATGGTGTTTCACCTTGTGCCATCCGAGATCTCTCATTGAGTGGAGAATGAGAATCAAGATATTGTCGCCCTTCTGGAAAATTGTGTTGATGTCAACAAAAGGGGAACGCAACTCCCAGAAGAAAATGGCTTCATGAAATCTAATGAGGTGAGGAAGTGGCAGAGGTACATGGATGAAGTCAAGATGTGGGAAGACTCAAGATTGCCCTTGGTTGGAGGATATATGAGATAAAAAGTGGCCGCAACCGTTCAACGAGGTCGAGTGTCAGGGGGATGACAAGACCGGGGATAAGTTGTGCCAGAGGTGGGACAAGGTGAACAAATTCAGAGGGTAGGGGTAAGTGACATGTGGGGTACTCTGAAGATATGGACGATGTCGGCAAGGGTAGATGATAAGTAGTGCTCCAACCAAGGGTGACATGGGTTGCAGTTGGCCAAAAAGAGGGAAGCAGGTCGCCAAAGGTGACGACAAAAAAGGGTAATGTAATGACTAGAAAATAAAGGTGTTTGTACAATAAATAACGAATAATTTTGGGGAGAAATGTACAAATATAGAAATGGGTGCCCCAGTCTGATATGGGTGGCCCATGCAGGACATAATTTTCTCGGAAAGTTGATGAAGGGTGGGGGCCCCATTGGTGAGTTTCTGTATGAGGTATGTGAAATGAAGGGAGATTTACAGATGGGCAAACTGATTGTGGATGAAGTGTAGGGTTCATTATACTATGGAGGTGTAGTCAAAAAATAGAACCGTGAAGAGAGAATCTAGGAATCTGTGTGGGAAAGCTAGCAAAATGAGGAGGAGTATGTGGTTAATTTGTGACATGATGAAAGACTATCGGGACTCCCATCCCTAAAGGGTTTTGAAAAACAGCATGAGTGTCAGAAGTGCCACAAGGTTCTATGAATGGGACAACTCATGTGGGGAAGAATGCTACCGGGTGACAGTACCGAAGATGCAAATGGAGGTGTGGGCACTGCAGAGCCGGGAAAGGGGATCCTAGAGACAAATATCAGAGGGTGTGACTGGAAATGTAAGTGCGATACAAAGGGAAAGACTACATGCCAGTGTTGAGTATATACCTGAAGGGGTTGTGCCAATGTATGATGACCAAGTACCTACACATATGAAAACCAAATACCCAAAGTGAACAATATCTAAAGAGAATCGAAGATATGAGCATGTATTTGATAAGCGTAAATATGCGCATGCGTACCTGACCAGGGTATGAAAAAAGGCACCCCGGGGGCTCAGGATGAAAAGAGGCCCAGGGACTGTTTTGATGTAGATGACGGGATGTTGATCCCGTGGCTGAAGACAGATTGAAAAAAGGACACCGTGGGCTCCCAGAATGGTGAGTGGAAGTTTGGCAAAAAGGCCTATATATAGTTGTAGGGCCCACATTGCCACCTCATTTGTACCTGCTGCGATAGTGACTGGACGAGCAGTTTTCAGAGGAGATTTGGAGATTCGGAGAGGACGAGGCATCCGATTGGTGATTAGCGAGCGTTAGGTTAGTAGTCTGATCATCCTGCATAGAAATAGGATTTCATTTTTTGGGCAGGGGTTGTACGGAGGGTCGTACAGAGGGATTTTACGGGTGTGGGCCCCACGTGCGCGGGCGATCCGGAAGTAGGCGCCCACACGTGTGCACCTACCCACCGGATAGACACACACGAGGAAGTTGGTGAGGGAATTAAAGATGCGCCCTAGGTGCGCGCCTGTCAGCTATATAGTTGTGCATTTGTGCGTGCATGTGGCATGGACAGGCACGCACCAGTGCGCGCATGTGTAGGTAATAAGTGCGCTTGAGAGTGCGCCTATAGAGGTAACAGGTGTGCCTGAGAGCACGCCTGTGCAACTAACAGGCGTGCATTCGTGCACGTCTGTGTAGTGAATAGGTGCGCACGTGTGCATGCCTGTGGGTTAAAACAGTCGCGCCTTAGAGGCTAAGCTGACAGGTGTAAATTGATCTTGTGATGTTGTTGATGGTCTCGTGGGCTAATATAAGACTCTTTGTTGTTGGTCAGAGATACTGTTCAGGTCAGAACTTTATGTCTGGGACAGTTGTGAGTATTGGGTCGATAGATTCCCTAGTGTATCGTTGTATAGCAGCGATGATTGTGAGAGTATATGGGTCACTGGCAACCCAGCGGATCAGTGGGGGCCAGTTGTTGGTGTTGGGGAGAGTATTGGCTGGAGAGAAGTTCGTCTGGGGACGGACTCGACATGCCCGGATGATAGGGCAGCTGGACCACTGTCGGTCCATGGACATGGGTGAGTTTTCCTTCGGGTCGATCTTGGTGGCAAGGTTTCTGGAGAGGGTGTCGATGTTGCGCCCTAGGATTTTTTGGGTGCGCCGGGGTGCGAGAGCCGCAACTGCGGCGATGGTCGACAGTGTTGTTGCGTCATGGTGGTGGCGAGGGTGGCCACTTTTTTACTGCAGAGGCGACGCAGGTATGGCGACAGATGCCGCAGGTGATACTTCGGTACCCCTATGTCGGGGTGGACTTCCGGGATGATCCGGACATGGTACTACCTCCAGGGGAGGTTTTTGACCATCGAGGTATGTTGATTTTATGATGTTGATATGTATGTTTTGTGTTTTTTGAGATAGCATGCCTTATGTATATGATATAGATGTTGATACTATCTGGTGTTTGTTTGCATTTGCATATGTGGCACCTCACGGGAGCGAGGTGGAGTTGCAGAGAGCGCCGGAGAGACTGTCGCGGGGAGAGAGATGTCGGCGTGATGATGTCGCGGTGCGACCAGCTGAGCCTGAGAGGGCAGCGAGGAGGCGCTGGTTTGATGACCCTAGTGCTGGGCCATCACATGCTCCTCCAGCGGCGACCGGAGCTGATTTTGAGGACATACGCCGTCGTTTGGAGATGGTATTACAGGATATGTCAGAGGGCATATGGTCACGCATCCAGGATGAGACTTTCCTGGAGCAGTGTGTGGGGGTGTCGCCATCATGACGAGCCATAGTACGATGGACAGTAGTGGTTGTGGCGCTGACGACTGGTCGACTGCCGCCAGGGCATGAGGGACCGGCAGGGGGGGGACCACCACCTCCTAGGGCAGGTGGTGGTGGGCCGCCACCGCCTGAGGGAGGAGCAGGCAGTGGTGCACTAGAGGCACCGTGAGTGGTGCTCTAATGTATTCGATGTATATATATTTTTTTGTATATAGGATGGTGAGCCCATTTTGTACCGAGGTGTTTCATTGTCCTGTGGATACTTGTATTTTTTGTATGTAAACATTCAGATGGAACTATGGACCTTTATATATACATGAGTATACACTTTTGAGATCTATGTGGTGTTTACATGTTTGTGGTTAATTTTTTGATGATGTCTATTCTATGTATATGTTGTGACAAGTTTTTGTTTGATAATTTATGTATATGTAGAGGTAGCTTGATGTGATATATGCCAGTCTAACACAATATTAGCTATGTTATCCGTAATTTGATTCAAGTGTCTTGGAATATATGTAAATGTAATGGAATCAAAATGTCGAGATAAAAGCCTAACCTGCAGGTATTTGCGAAAGAGGCAAGGATCATGGGCACGATACACATTGTTGAGCTGGAGAACGACTAGTTGAGAGTCGAGGAAGACGCTAAGGTGACGAATATGATGATGTTGGGCATCGGCCAGGAGGCCAATGACAGCGGTGTATTCGGCTTGGTTGTTGGTCGTTGAACCCAAACATATGTCGTTCGAATGGAGCATTTCATGTGAGGGGGTGTAGACAGCCCAAGCGACCGAAGCGAGATTTCGTGTCCAACGGCTGGCACCGTCGGCGTAACCTAAGTGGTAGGCTGGTGGAGGAGGCATATGTCAAGAGAACAAATGATAGTTTAGACGTGAAGGATGGAAAACAAATATTAAAAACACTAGAAAAGAAAATAACCTAAAGTAGAATGACTACTTTTAAGCATAAAATTTCTTTAAGTATAACCCGTTGACGGGTTCTTTGAAAGAGAGGCCTTCAAGGGAGGCCAAGATGTATGCACCTTTGGTGAGGCAATTATGGATAATGTATGGGCCATGCCAGAGTGACTCAAATTTGTCATGGCCAAAGGTATCATGAGCGATGTCGTAAGCCAAGACAAGGTCGCCTTCGCGAAATGAGCGAAGGTTGACATGGCGAGCAAATGTAGCCTTGGATCATTTTTTAGCTGCCTCATTGTTCTGTAAGGAAGATCGATGATCTTCATCCATAGACTCCAAGTTCAGCAAGTGCTACTCCATTGGAGCAGTGTCGGGTAATATCTCAATTGCGATGCGTAAGGTGGGAATTTCTCACTCGATGGGAAGAGTGGCCTCAACCCCATGGACTAAATGAAATGGTGTAAAACCAGTAGCTATTTTCACATTCGTTTGGTAAGCCCATAGCACAGAAAATAACATATGATGCCAATTGGTTTTATGTTTATTAACCGTGCACTGTAACATGGTCTTGAGGAATTTGTTAACTGCTTCAACTTGTCCATTAGACTAAGGGTAATATGGTGAGGCAAACTTGTGAGAGAATACTAACCGAGATGAGAGTTCGACGAAGATCACATTCTTGAAGTGTTTCCCATGATTGGAAACGA
>SNQJ01S0022714.1:49800-80095 GCA_010110895.2 Picea sitchensis | reverse complement strand
TATTAAAAAAAAATCCAAATATTAGTATTTTTAGACTAAGTTGTAATAATGTAATAAAATGAATAGTAATTTTTTTAAGTAAGAATTTAAATCAAAATTAAAGTACTATTTGATTTCATATATAAAATTAAGGTTAAATGTTATTAAAAATTGTATGATCTCATTAAAAATAACACAATAATTATAGGATATATTGTGTAAAATAAAGTGCTTATCATTGACTGTCTTTCTAAAAATGTAAAAGTAAGCATTGTACAATGTGATTTTCCTTAAAAGAAGATGATGGGAAATATTAAAAAATAAAATCTAGTAATAATTGTTCTTAATACTAATTGATAGTTGTATTATAATTTTAAAAAATACAATAAAATTTGTGAGGAAGAAAGTTAATCTTATATTTAATTTCATGTGTTTTTTCCTTTATAATTTTGATCAAATTTTGATAAAATTTTTTATAAAATATAAAAATTACCAATTTTAATTTTAATAGCAAAAATTATAATATAAAATTGTTTTAATAAAAATATACTCTATTACATTTTAAAAATTATAAAATTTCATTTTTAAAATCATAATTTTCTATCTTCAACTACCCTTAAGAAAAAATTACTCTACCAAAAAATAACTTAATTTATAAATAATAAATTATAATTGACTTACATTACTAGAATAATTAATTTTCGTTAGATCATGGCGTATGCCGAAATCTCGACGATAATTCTATGATCAAATTCTTAACTTTGATAAAAATGCCCTATCGCAAAAAAAACTGATTAATATAAACAATAAATCAAATATATTTTTAGATATAATAATGTTATAAATAAATGATTATGGAATATCATGATATATAAAACTTGTGATTTAGATTTATATAAAAAATTAACCAAAGTAAAGATGAAGATCAGGATAGTAATGTGTTAACAGGATTTAGTTTCAATTATGTAAAGGAAATTCGTTATCCTACCTATTTAAATTTAAATTTAATTTATGTTATAATTTAAATTTATAATAAAATATTATTAATAAATATGATGATGATGATGATTAACCTCCACTAAGATTAAATTGAATTGGTTTATTCAATGTTAAGAGGGTAAGTGATTATTTGTCATGTTTTAGAATTTTGTTTTTGTGCTCAAAAAGTATTAAGATAAACATTCCAAGATCACCATAGAAGTTACAAAGGTTGGTAGTGTGACAAATATTTTAAAAATGAGATCTAATATGAGTATAGGTTGGACAATCTAAGAGAAAGTGATTTTCTTCATCAACCTTCTTAGTGTCACAAAGGTGACATACGCTTGCCAAAACAAATAGATAATTTTGATCTTCTAGATTAGGGTTGATTACATCTATATAATACCTTAATTTTTTTTTCTTGAGTGGATGGTGGTTATGACTAGATTTTGAAACAATTTTAGGAAGCCTCTTGTCTTCCATGTTGTTGAACTTGTTATTATACATTGGGTATCTAGTCATAGCCATGTTCTCAATGTGGGAGAGGCTTGCTTCTAAGAGGAGGGTGGGATAAGGCTTATTTCCTTTAATTTTGAGATTGTAGGTTATAAAATTCTTTTGTATTTTCTCTATCTTTCTACATGATTCACTAGAGATACTACATATCGAGACTTCACATCCATAAAGAATAAAAAGATTAACAAGAGTATCAAATAGGAGTTTTTTCTTATCCCAACTCCAAAACACACTATAATCTTTAATATTATTAATAGTTGTAATTTTTTAATCTCTAATCTATTATTTCTCTAAAATCTCACATTGAGCTGTATGCATGCATTCTGATATGGTATATGAATGAAGGTCTAGTTGGCTAAACTTTTTATCATTTGGGTTTTTTTGGCAACTATGTAAATCTGAACAAAATTGCTATTTTTTGTTGTTTAAATTACATTTTTGAATGCATAAATGGATTCACCGTGCTAAAACACCTTTAATACACTCAGATTATAAAAACTTAGCTACTCAAATCTAGATATCCAATCATTACTCACTAAAATTCAAATAAAATCAAACGAAAAAATTGAAAAAAAAAATAAAGATGGAAAAGATAAAACTTTTATATTCCTATCTATCCGCTTCCTGCTAAAATTTTGAGTACAGAATGACCAGGTAATATAAGTGGATCAGAATTAAAGGCGCTACATGCGTATGGGGGTATAGATTCTGTTGGACCTTTTCACAGAATCCGTACACCACCTCGTCATCTCCTGACATTTTCATGTTATTTTGCGCTGCCCAGCATTATGAGAGCGCTCGACTTGTCTGTCCGTGGGCGAAGATGGGACACTCGCGAGTCGGGACGAACACGAACTAGCAAGGCATTAATCCATCCACGTGGCCAACCGATTTGCGTACGCTGTCAGGGAATGCAAATGCGTGAACAGCGAAATTGGCCAGTGGATGCAAATGCGTGAACAGAGAAATTCAAATTCATGACGGTCGCAAAGAGACCGAGAAGCTGTCGGATATTTTGAATGAGGGCGCCTGAAATTCCATGTTCACCCTCGGTGACGGTTAAACTTTTTAACTGCACTTCGATTGATGTCTTATTCAAATTTGTAGAACGCCATTTCTTTTTTACGGTAGGAAATTTTTCATGGCCCATCTGCAGTGTTACACGAATCCTTCGTAGTTGAACTATGAATTCATATTTGGCGTTCTTTTCTAGCGTAGGAAACTAAAATTCATGGCCCGTTTACACCCATCCTTCGTACTTCAACTATGAATTCATATTTTGTGTTACCTTGTTCACCAACCAAAATGTAACAAAATGGAAAGTAATATTCGGAAGGAATATTACTATAGTTAAGTATGACATTATAATAAGTTTATATTCATCTTAATTTTCGATTTATCACGAAATAAATGATCAAAATTTTTGAAGTGCAATTTTTTCTTAAATTTTTTAGTATAATAATAGTTTTCATCACTCTTAATGTAATGACTCTTAATGTAATGGATTAAACAGATCTCTCTAATACTAAAGGAATGACACATCTTCCTAATACTATATTCCTAATACTATATTGCAGAAAAGCTAAAAAAAAATCACAAAAATTCAAATAAAAACAACTAAATTTTTTTATTAATTTAAAATTAATTACTGAATATTCAAAATTCTCTTAAACTTGTATTAAAACTATGAAAATGTATGAACCTACACTCATGAACGTATATCTTTGTAAAAAAAACTATCCATCTAAATGTCAATAAAAAAAAATAGTCATCTCACTTTTAAGATTTTACTAACACCATTTCAAAATTAATAAACAGATTTGATTATAAAAAATAGTTAAAATGAATTTATATATACGTCAACTTCATTATAGGAAAAACCTCTTCTTATTATTTACGAGTAATCTTATTATTTAAGAGTAATCAAAAAGTAAAAAATATCATGATTTTACTAACGCCATTTAAAAATTAACAAACGGATTTGATTATAAGAAATAATTAAAATGAATTTATTAAGAGTAATAAAAAAGTCAAATATATCATGAACAAAATGTATACATGAAAAAAGTTGAAAATTATGTTATACAAAGATTGAAGATTTTGGAGATTTATACTCTATTATCTTTTTTCTTTTCAAAATTAAATAGGACAACACTTATTAACTTCACTTTTACAATGAAAAAAACAGTTTATGACAAGAGATTATACAAATGTAAAGTATATATGATATTCATAAAAATGGTGGTTTTTATATATTTGTAAACCAAACTATTAGGTTTGACATTTTGAACCTAAATCCAAGGAAACTAACTCAACAAACATGTATATTGTAGTTGTCACTCCAGCTCAAAACTATTTGAAATTCAAATAACACGCATACGCTTTAGGAATGCACATGCATTCCTAAAACATGCGTGCATTATTAGGAATAGGAAAGTGTGCACATTATTGTTAACACAAAATAATTCTCTCTCTCTCTCTCTCTCTCTCTCTCTCTCTCTCTCTTTGTTCCCCTCTACCTTCCACCCTCTATCTTCGTCTCTCTCTCTCCCTATTCCTTGCTCACTCTATCCCCCCTCTCCCATAACCTCTCTCTCTCCATCTACCTCTCTCTCTTCCCCCTCTTCCCCTCTCTCCTTGTGTCCCTATTCACCCCCTCTCTCTCTCCTCCATCGTTCCCCCGATATCTCTCTCTACCCCACTCACTTTCTTCGTCTTCTCTCGATATGTATCCCTCTCGCACCCTCTATTTCTCTCTCTCTCTCTCTCTCTCCCCATATCTCTCTTGCCTCTCTCTCTTCCCGATAACCTATCAAGTCATCTACCCATAGATGTAGAGTTTTGATAACTTTGTTGGAAACTATACCACTCAAGCAACTCTAAAAGTCCTTCAAACTAGTTTAAAAAATCCTTGAGCAATAGTATTTCAGACTCTCTGTTATGCACCAATCCACACTTTAAATATTTGACCAAAGCACATATCGATCTGACAAAAAATATATATCAATGTTTCAACATGAATTTTGACTTCAAAACCTCTCCAGTACACATATCTGAACATTAAAAACTGCAAACCACTGTCAAAGAAAATTCATGTTGACATAGGTGCCAATCTAGATCTACTAGAAGAAAAATAACTCAATTATATCACTTACAGTGTTATGGTGGAGAAATTATGAGCATATACAGAGATAAAACAAAATACAAATCCACACCAGACTCATTCTGTTTAAGAACCGAAGAAAAATATTCCTAGTTCAAAATTACACACACTATATTTATTAATGTCTCAAACTCTCTCCTCGAACAACTCCACACACCAAAAACTTCATGTCTCCCTCTTGCGCTCTCTCTCTTTCTTTTGTATTTCACAATACAAATTATGTCTTTGAGCTCTTCGGTAGTTCCCTAACCACCTCATCCCAAATCTAGAAATTTGTTCCTAAAACTTAGCAACAAATTAACGCCTATTACATTGAATAAATATAGAATATCTTCTAAAGATATCTCGTTCAATATTACAAACAAAATGAAAATTAGGAAACCAACTTCCGTATTAAATTCTTTTGACCTCCTGTGTCAATCTCATAATAAACTCATTGATGCTTCTGGATCAGACTCCCAAAGAATAAAATATTCATGGACTCATGTCCATGTGGTCTTCAACTTGTTTTCCTTGATTTTGGATATCTATAGAAGTCATCCAAGTTTCATATTATGTTGGAAAATCCTTCCAATTGACCGAATACTCATATTAATATTTCTTTTTGGTTCTCTTGACAATCTTCTAGTTAAGGATCTTCTACATTTGCAATTATTTTGTTGTAGGTAATTACTTCATCCAATGAATTGGTTCTATATTTTCTTGTTCATATTCATTCTCTGCTTCAGGATCTTGGTAAAGGTATAAATATGCAACATTGAGTATTGGTGAAATTCCAATGTCAACTGGTAGTTCAATCTCATAGGCATTAGCTAAAAATTTACTCAATTTTTGGCACAGTCCTATATTGTTCAACTTCAATTTCTTATTTTCCTTAACTTACTCATATCTTTTGTTTTCTTCTACCTCTAACTATTTTCCTATTGTTACGATGAAAATCACTCTACGGCATGGGGTAAACCAGCGTAGATGGAAATGACTACAAAAATCATCTCTAATATCAATTATGCTATAAAAAAAAAACAGGCTAACAGGACAAGATAAAGAGCCTACCTCGTTCGGACGTTCGATGAAGTCCACCGTTGAGCACTTGACCCAAAGCTATATACCTACAACTTGTCCTCAACAACCAAGATATGAAAGCATATGGTGATAATATATAATGCTAGCACATATCATAACATAATCCATCAATATTCATAACAAATACACCCATGGAATAATAATTCAAATATTTGCAAGACATTAATTGGATGAGAAAAGAGTATTTATATTAAAATGTAATAAAAAAATTTGTATGAATGACAAACTTTTGTGTCATCACGTTCAGAACCGATAAACTAAGTCCCTTCCAGATTGGCCTCCACCACTTCAATCCTTCACGAAAGGAGAGCTCATATAAGAGAGACAATGAGATTCTCCATCAAATAGGCAATATCTTGGGGGATGAAGAATGTGTTTAGACTTAAAAGGACAAAGGGTTGCATAGTCAATATGAAGTAAATAATTACTCCAGAGTAACATTTCTCTCAAAGTTGAATTCTTCTCCTCTTTTCCATAGCTTGGATATGGCCCATTTATATCCTTCAAATGGAACTGAAGGGACGAGTCAGAACATTTCGAGTATATGGAAGTTCAAGGATCATGGATCTCATGACATGACATGGAAACATGACACCATTTTTAATTTTGGGCACAAAACCCGATGTGCATGGGCTGTAATGGTACAACCTGCATATACGCTTGTTGTATAGTTGTTAGGGCGTGTATATGTGGAAAAATATGATTTTTATCTTTTGGAATTATAAAAAGAAGACTTCAATTCTGCATAGGGAAATGGAAAAGGCCTTATGAGAAAGTTCGATAGGGTGAGACAAATCTTGCTATAACCGATGACCCCTAATGTGTGAGGTCAAAGGAGTATATATGATGGATGAACTATATTATAATTCCCAGAAGTGGAGTAATGGAGACCCAACTAGATGAACTATTTTCTCATAAGAACATTACAATCCAGAATGAATTTGTGCACATGGATGCTAATTGAATAACACTATGGAACCATGTGGAAATATACCAAACAATTGTTCATGGCCACGAATATGCAATACAAGGTTAGGTACATGCCATAGGTTGTTATAGTCACTAACAAGGCCAGTGAAAAGAAGTCTCAAGATTAGTCTGAAGATATTTTTATACAATGAAGTACAATCTAATCTCCCATGATCACTGAAGTCATGTAGGTATTGGCCCAATGAATGATAGAAACAACTCATGAAATATGCAACTATGAACTGATGTCTTCAATTCTTCTACATGATCTACCAAAGGTGCAAGTCTACATCATGTGAATAAAGTAGTTGAGGTCAAACACAACGAGACTTTGTTTGACTACCGATCATTAAGACATACCATTAACAAATGTGAGACATCCTACCCGATAGTGAAAGTAGGTATCAAGG
Organism: Picea sitchensis; assembly: GCA_010110895.2. NCBI lineage: Eukaryota > Viridiplantae > Streptophyta > Pinopsida > Pinales > Pinaceae > Picea > Picea sitchensis. Next base: position 72,994 of record SNQJ01S0022714.1, on the reverse strand, counting down.
TACTTAGTACATTCTCGATGATGAAAGTAGGTATCAAGGGATTAAGTACATTCTTACAAGTGTGAATAAAGGAGCTAAGGTTGAACACTTGAAGAATCCATTGAGAAAGAGACATTGATGTATTCACAATTTTCTATGGCGAGAGAAACTACCATTGATGATTGCAAGCCTCTAGGTACTCATAAGACTCTAGGTCTCATTTCCAGAATAGATGGGTTGAAGTCAATGGAAGGAGACTCGCTGAAAGGAGTGCATTAAGGAATCTCTCATCAGTCAAAACAAGGTACAAGGCAGTAGCTTGATGATTTGGAGGAACTCAGACGAAGAACATGGTCATGAACCAATGACACTGTTCATCTTTTCCATGCAATAGATGCAAGCAATGCACGAAAAAAACCCTCTTAACGGAAACCAGTAAGGAAAACTACAGACAAAGGTGGGGAAACCACGAATAAGCCTAATGGAATATAAGACACTACATGAATACCAATGTGTGAATAGATTTCTTACCATCAAACACAATGGAAACCCCTTGGAACATCCCACTCTTGTGTGCACTGAGTGAACTTATTCTTTGATTACACTTTCTTGCAAGTGATTCAAATTATTTTACTATTGGGAATTTGATTATGATTATGAGGCGTTATGATTGATGACATGCTATTTTTCTGTACTGACACAAACATGTGCTATTGACTCGGTTTTCCTGAGTGTGTAGGATTTTGGACCTCAAGGATGCAGAGGCATCAATTAAACCCTTTGGACTCTGGATCGAGTCAGGGAATGGAGTCTTGGGGGTTTGATTTTTGTATATATGAAATTTGTGCATTTGATTAGATGATATGATTATAGATATTATTTCTGAAATGACTTGTTGATGATGTAGGTTGACGATAACTTGTTGACCAGACTCACATGTGGAGTAGAGGGGTCACGCACAACTACCAGAGACATTGAGGGAGAGGTGTGGACAACAACCCTGCCATGACCTACTAGCACTCTCGTCGTCATGGATGATTTTAGAGGCTAAATTTCGCTCATGGGCTAATTTTCCATGGTTTTTCCAAAAATGAGATTCGCTATTTTAAAACTGATTCAGCCAAATTCTATAGGATAAAATTATTTTACCTTAAAAATCACCAAAAATTTATAAAAACTATATAAAATCCTTAGAAAATTGAATATTTTTACAAAACTATCGCCAAACATTTATAGTTGACATATGAAGGATTATTACGAATCGCCAAGGTTTCTACATTTTAAAATAAATTTCCATCCTTAAAATCATCCCTACTCGTCATGGCTCGAACTGTAGGTTAATGATTACCTAGTTCGAGAAGACACACAATGTCATGAGGGCCAACTGTGATAGTCGCTCTCAATGATTCTAAGGGGTGCACAATAAGGTAGGGGATTTATTCCTTAGAGGCCCTTAATCTCCCACAAGATCACTTGGCGAAGTATTGACTACAGGGGTTTTTGAAGTCTACCAAGTCAATCAAGAGGCGAGTGGCACCCTTGGAGAACGTAGTGAGTCCTGAAGGGCACGTCGCGCAAGAAAAATGGAAAGAGGCAAGTGGCACACTTGGAGCATGTAGTGTGTCCTGAAGGGCACGTTGTGTAAGGGAAACATAATGAGGTGAGTGCCACCCTTGGAGCACCTAGTGCGTTGTGAAGGGCACATCGCATTGTTAATTAATAAATGGATAAATCTAGATGGCCTTAGTACAAATAACGTGATAAGAAGGATTTAAAATAATTTCCCTCATAAAATGTCGCCGAGCCTAGGAAAATAAAGTTTAGGTCTAAGTGATACTTGTGATAAAAAAAAATATCTTTTTATATAAAAATAAAATAAAAATAAGTAAATAATAATGATAGTCATCATTAATCATGTGACAAGAAGGGGGTAAGTAATTCAATTAATTTATAAAAATATTTTGGGGGATAAAATTTAAAAAAGGGGAAAAAGGGAAAATAATTGTTTTATCACATATGCTAATTAAAAATTTATTAATAAAAAGGGAAAAGGGGAAAAAATTAATTTTCTACACCTGCCAATTTGAGTTTTAAATGAAAAGGGAAAGAGGGAAATTTAAAAGAATTAGGAAACTAGGAAAAAGCGGGAAACATAAAAAGAAAGGGGAAACACAAGGAAAAAGAAGAAATACTAACTAAGTAAGGTATCTAGCATTTAAGAACTTTATAAATTGAAATCAACTAGTGAATTAGTAAAGGGGTAAGAAATTAAATTGTGTGAGGGAATATGGGGTCACTTAGGAGCAATTCTAGGAATGCTTTTAAGTGGATGAGGGGAATAAGAGTAACTAATTAATTCATGAAATTAATTTATGGTGCAATGAAGGGGATGGGTGACACATGTACGGGGAAGACTTTTATGAATTAAATTATTGAATAATAAATGAAATGGGATTTTGGGAAAGAAAATGACTTGGAAACTCTATATAAAGGAGGGAGGAGGAGGATGATGGATACCTTATGTTATGACTAACGTTACGCTGCAGAAATTTAGACTTGACTCACTTAGCTTGTGGGAGTTGGGATACCCAGCTCGGTGAGGAGTGGTATCTCAGCCTTGCAAGGAGAGCTAGGAGCTAGTTGTTCTCTGGTTTAGAGTGTGTGGCCCCTTTGCGGCTCAAGCGTCTAAGGGGGAAGAAGAGTACCCCTAGCGTTGGCTGGGATGTACCGGTGAAGTATCATTGATCGGGAAGAGGGAGTTGCACCGAGAGCACAGGACAACGAATCAAAGTGGGTGACTTGGGCTACAATACAGTTCCATTATTTCTGTATGGTAGATTATTATTATACTTTACGCTTTTATTTCTGTACTTTTATTTTGTAAAGAAAATGTTGAATTATCATTTCAACCAAGAAATTAATTTTCCCCATAAGCCTTAAGCTCATTATTTGAATTGATTCCCTTGGATTTCGATCCCTAGATGTTGTGGTTGTCCGACTGGTTTTATCGATTTGTTCTGATGGGTTGTGCATTACTTCGTCCTCTCATCCCTAGTTTGTCATTCCATTCTTGATTAGTCGGCCAGGAGTCGAATTGATGGTCGTCACTTTGATGCACGACGACCTATAGATTCTAATGCCCTCCTTTTCTATGCGTGGATCATGAGCAAAGGATATATTGGCCCAACTTTTCACCCCTGTTGGTTGCCCCTAGTTGAGTGATTGTCTTGCGCATTGTTGCGTTAATTACCTCTGTGGTGGTTTTTTTTTCTTCTCGCAATTAACCACTTATGATGCTCTACATTGATCCCTAAGTTTAATACCGTTCCTGACAATTATTTAAGGATTATTTTATAATGCTTCTCCTGGCGATTTATTGTGTGTTTTTCCTTACTTATGGTCTGCCATTACTCTACGATTTTACTATGTGTTTCCTGTTATTCAATGGCATTTACTCTCTGCGTTTTTTTTTCTTGTGTTAAACCTCTTCTCTTCTTGACCGTTGAGGACATTCACCCATGTGATTTAACCCAATGCTATTCACTTTACCCACGAATTTACTACCCAATACGATTTTAATGTTTAGAGAAGATTTATTTATTTAGAAACCGATTTTGGTATTTAGTTACGATTCAATTATTTCTCCGTGATTTCTAAAGGCATTTCCATTGTTGGATCTCTTTTCTCTATGTTTTTATTATTGATGTGTATCCATTGCTAGTTATATTGCATTGCGTTTTTTTCACCACTAGTTAAGACTATGATTTTTCCATTGTCAGACTGCAATCATTAATTGAGTAAGACTGCATTTCATTTTTGTTTTCCTGGCGATTTTCCTACTTCTTAGGACTACATTTTGTTTGATTGGGGGGAAATTTTTTCCCTATGAATTTATGTTCTGGTCATATTTTGTTTAGAATTCCAGGAGACCTTACAAGCTACACACATTCCATTTTTTTGACAGCGAATGTATAATTGATGAAAATGAATTATATTTCTAGTCAGATTTTGGTGACCTATCAAGCTACATGCATTCGGTTTTTTCGACAGCCAATCTATAATTGACTAAGACGAATTATATTTCTGGTCATATTTTGTTTAGATTACAAGGTGACCTGACAAGCTACATGCATTCCATTTTTTATTACAGCCAATGTATAATTGATTAAGATGAATTATATTCTAGTCAGATTTTGTTTAGATTTCCAGGTGACCTGTCAAGTTACACGCATTCCATTTTACAGCCAATATATAATTGATTGAAACACATTTTATTTCTGGTTATATTTCATTAGATTGCAAAGTGACTTGTCAATCTGCACGAAATCTGATTTTAATTTGACAGACAATGTATAACCTTGATTAAAACACATTATATATTCTAATATTTTTTTTATTTATATTTCCAGGTGACTTGTCAAGCTACAAGCATTCTATTTTTTTAATTGGCAGCCCATGTATAATTTACACAGTGGTTTTACAACAATTGTAATTTATAATTACTTTATACAACAATTTATTAGCATTTTTGTAGACATCATCTTCATGTGAATAGACAACCTTTACATTTATTTTGACCAGACTTTTCCATTAGTTTTAGTATTGATTAACCTAGATTTGTCATTAGATTGAAATTAATGACTAAATTGTAATGTAGACTTGCCAAATTGATTTGTATTTAATGTTAATCAGATTGTAAGTTAATTACTAAATTGTAATGTAGACTTGTCGAATTGACTTGTATTGAATGTTAATCAGATTGTAAGCTAATGACTAAATTGTAATGTAGACTCACCGAATTTGATTTGTATTTAATGTTAATCATATTGTAAATTTATGACTAATTTGTAATTTAGACTTGTTTAAATTGACTGTATTTAATGTTAAATTTGATTGTAGATTAAACACTAATTTATATTTAGACTTGCAAAATTTAGATTGGTAATCAATGCCAAAACAAATTGTAATTATTGACTAGTTTAGACTTGATGATTGGTCGGGTTGTTGGCGAAGTCGTGTAATGGCCCGCGCTCTCTTTTTTATGTCATATCACGTCTTGCCGACCTGTTGCTTGGGGGGGTGAGTGTACTCTTTGTGTCAGCTATTTGGGTCTGCTAGCGCATGGGTTGGTCTTGAGTCTATGGTCCAAATAGAATTTGTTGTGACAAGGTTATTGACGCGTCTATCACCTAGGGACAACATGATTCTCGATAAGACGATCACGGTGTGCCCTATTGGGTAGCGGTGAACGATAACTTTGCTAGAGTCGGGGCCTTCCGTGTGAGTGTTTTTTAGCATTGTATGTTTTCTTTTGGCCCATGGGTTGAAATCCTTGATGCATTTGGTTTGCACTCCTTGAGGTTCTAGTATTTAGTAGTTAAGGCCATTGTGTCTGGAGGGGGATGTTGTCCCTCAGCTTGTAGGCATGGTCCTATCGCGTCAGGCGGGTAGTTGTTTATCCTTGTTGTTGTATGCACATTTCACCCAGTTTCTCTTGTGCTAGTGCGTGGAGTCATAATTGTATGTTTCCTAGACTATGCGCTCGTATTCATCGTCAGTCGTGTGGTTCAACTGTTGTCGTCTTAGCCTTCCTTCCTAAAAACAAAAAAAAATGAAATTATGCTTCGCTTGTAGTCCTAACGATGGGGACGTTGCACATGGTATCAAAGTGGGTTCAACCCGCGACTTGGGATCACTACGGCTTTTGTTCATATGATATTTGATTATAATTTTCTAATTAGGTTGACTTATATTCATGGAGGTAATCATGGTTAGAGGACATCATGGAGGAAAACGATGGGGTACTAGGGGAGGAGGCATGATGCCTCCAACAACATCCACACCTGAGGGGTCTAACCCCTAGGGAGATGAACAGGTTGTCCGGTAGGAGAAAAGAGTGGTGGGTGGTGTGGTTGGGTTGAGGAGATATTTTTAGTGCATGTCTGAGGCACTGATCAACCATTTAGACAGAGAGGAGGTCAGGGCACCGACACCCCCTGAGGGTCCACCGTGCACTCCGGTTAGTACTGGTAGCATTCACCTCGAACTCAATAAGGTGAAATTTCCCAAGTTCTTTGGTGCCTTGGACGACGCAGCTTCTGAAGCATGGTTGGAGAATAAGGCAATGTGCTTTGCACTTCGTGACTATACCTCCAACATGAAGGTCCTCATGGTGGTAATTCAACTGAAGGAGAGCGCCCTTCTATGGTGGAAGACGCTCCTACCACAACTGAGCATGGTCGTCGAAGATGTTTCATGGGAACTGTTCGAGGAATGGTTCCGAGAGAGGTACCTATCAGAGGAATTCATTGAGCATCAACTCAATGAGTTCAGCACCTTACGACGAGGCTACTGTACGGTGCTCGAGTATGAGGCCCGTTTTATAGAGTTGCTTCGGTATGCTCCACATATTAAATTTGAGAAACTTAAGGTCAATAGGTTCGTGTTTGGCCTTAATGGAAATATATGTGCAAAGGTCAGTATTTTGATGCCTCAGACCTTGTATGATTTCATCCAGAAGGCCCACATAGTAGATGAGGAGCTTATCAGTGGGGCTAAGATAAGGACTCCAGCGAGACCAACAGGGTAGGTGTCATCTACTGCGTTGCAACATCAGACACCAGCTAGACAGATGCCAAGATATCATGGCTTCCAGAGAGGATGAACTTTCACTACACCTCAGTGACCAATGCCTCAGTAGCGGACACCTTATCGGGGACCACAGCATCAACAACAACGTTGACCACAACAGTAACAGTTTAGGCATGTTTAGCAGAACATACCAACATTCCAGTATGGTGGGCCATCATCTTCTACTTTGGGTACCAGGAGTACTGGACCAAAGAAGGGGTGTTGGACATGTGGGGAGCCACACTACCAGTGCGAATGCCTAGTGGAGAGGACTAAAACATATAGATCATCCAGACCCACTGCAGTGAGAGATTTGGGAAAGGCCCATCGGATTCATGCAGTGGTGAATAACCGCCAGGAAGAGCACCAGTCGACTGTGCTCGAGATGTCAAGTACCATCACTGATCAGACCCTTAGTATTTTTATAGATCCCAATTCTACCGAGAGTTTCATTTCTGGTGCAGCGCTAAAAAGGATTAAAGTAAATATAGTCTAAGAAGAGGATTTTAACTTTGTAGACATGGCTTCATGAGCCAAACATAAGGTTGGAGGAAAGGTTACAGGTTGTACCCTGAACCGGGGAGATTTTGTCACCAGGGCCAACCTGTACGTCATGATCTTAGAATCTTATGACGTCATGATTGGTATGGACTGGCTGAAATCGCATGAGGCGATACTCAACTATAAGATGAAACAGTTGAGCTTGGTCAATGATGAGGGACAAACACACATGATTGTAGAACGAAATAGGGAGTGTTCCTCAGGTTCATATCTTCCTTGCAACTATGGAAGAGCATGCACAAGGGATGTAAGATTTATGTGATCCTTGGGTTAAACAAGAAGGGAGTAGCAGAAGGTCCAGAACACCTTCCGGTGGTGACAGTTTTTGCAGACATTTTTTCATAGAAGTTACCTGGGATGTCGCCGGAAATGGAATTGGAGTTTACAATAGAACTAAAACTGGGGATTGAACCAATAGCTAGAACGCCATATCCTATGTCGACCCCGAAGTTACAAGAGTTGAGAATGCAATTGAAGGAGTTGCTAGACCTGGGACTTATACGTGCGAGTGTGTCACCATTGGGTGCACCTGTTATATTCATACGAAAGAGGGATGGGTCATGGGGATTATGCATTTACTACCATCAGTTAAACAAGGCAATGATAAAGAATCAATATCCATTACCAAGGATTGATTATCTTTTCAACCAGATGAAGAGTGCAACATTATTTTCCAAGATCGATTTGCGATCAGGGTATCACCAGTTAAGGATTATGGAGGATGATATCCCTAAGACTGCCTTTAATATGAGGTTTTGACATTACGACTTTATCGTTTTACCATTTGGACTGAAAAACCCCCCAGGGGTATTTATGAGTTTAATGAATGGGGTGTTCCACGAGTACTTGTACAAGTTCGTCCAAGTGTTCATTGACGATATTTTGATTTACTCTTAGATGATGGAGTAGCATGATGAGCACTTGTCCTTGGTGCTACAATGTCTTCGAGAGGACAGATTGTATGGGAAGCTTTCCAAATGCTCATTTTATCAATCGAGGATTCACTACTTATGGCATGTAATATTTGGTGAAGGTATCGTCGTGGATCCAGCAAAGGTCGAGGACATTATGGAATGGCCTGCACCAATGAATGTCCCAAAATTACACAACTTCATGGGTTTCGCAGGATACTATCGACGGTTCATCGAGGGATTTTCGAAGATAGAAAATCCAATCATGGAATTGCAGAAGAAGCACAAGAAGTTTGTTTGGACCGAGAAATGCACGGAAGAATTTTGGAGGATGAAGGAGCTCTTGACAATGGAACCGATATTAAAGTTCCCTGACAAGGGTGTGGACTTCTTGGCATGAACTGACACATCCAAGGAAATCTTAGGCAAATTATTGATGCAAGACAGTCGAGTGATCTCTTACATCTCGAGGAAATTGAAAAGGTATGAGGAAAACTATGTGACACATGATTTGGAGTTGTTAGCCATTACTTATTCCTTGATGTTTTGGAGACACTACCTTGTTGGAAAAAAAATTGAATTGAATATGGACCATTGTGGACTACAACACATATTTATGCAAAGAAACCTCAACGCATGACAACGACGTTGGTTAGAACTACTTAGCGAGTACGATTTCAATATTTATTATATAAAAGGAACAGTGAACCGAGTGGCATATGCATTGAGTCAGAGACCACACATATTTTTCGTTGTTGCCTCTTCAGACAAATCTATGTGAAAAGATTCTAACTTTAGAGCGTGGCAATGACTAGTACAAAGAGGTCAAATCTTTTATCGGACAAAACACAATGATGGTACCAAGATTTGAAGGATTTACATTTGATGATGATGGATTATTCAGGTTTAAAAAATAGATTTACGTACCACTGAACGATGAGTTGAGGAGCTTGATCCTAAACAAGGCTCATAGAGAAGTATACATGGCTCACCTAGGAGTCACGAAGATGAGGGCAGAACTTAAACACTTATTCTTCTGCAAAGGAATGAAGGCAGACATAATCAACTATGTTTCCATATGTCTAGAATGTCAGTAGGTAAAGGATGAACATAGAAATCTAGTGAGATTACTACAACCACACGCTATTCCACAATCGAAATGGGAGGTTATTTTGATGGATTTCATCGTTGGATTTCCACTGAGGGCAAGGAGACACGACTCGATTTTTGTAGTAGTCGACACTCTGATGAAGAGTGATCATTTTATTCATGTGCGTACGATGTATCAGGCACCTGACATAGCTAGAGTTTTCATCAGTGATATTGTGAGGTTGCATGGTGTTCCTAAGAGGATTATGTTTGATCGAGGATTGGTGTTTACTAGACGATTTTGGACTAGTTTCCAAGAGGCCTTAGGGACCCAACTTAACTTTAGTACTGTGTCTCACCCAGAGACCAATGGGAAGACCGAATGAATGAACTAGACCTTGAAGGACATGTTGCGCATGTACGTGATAGAACAACAAAAGCATTGGGAAAAATTCTTTCCACTAGTGGAATTCGTTTATAACAATAGTTACCAAAGCACCATTAAGATGGCGCCTTTTGAGTTTCTTTACAGGAAACCATGTCGAACGCCTTTGAGTTGGGATTGGATTTAGGATAGGGTCCTGGTGGGACTAGAAGCGGTCCAAGAAATGGAAGATAAAATGAAAACAATAATACAAAGGATTAAAGAAGCGTAGGATCGACAGAAGAGCTATGCCGATGTGCACCGTGTCGACCATAGTTACGAAGTTGGCAATCGAGTATTTTTGCGGGTAAAACCGCATAAGAGTTAGATCAAGTTTGGAAAGGGAGATAAACTCTCTCCTAGGTTTGTGGGACCTTTCGTGATTGTGGAGAGGAAGGGACCTGTGGCCTATCGACTAACTTTTCCTGATTCTTTGAGGCGTATGCACAATGTTTTTCACGTATTTGTTTTGAGACATTATATTAGTGATCCTACACATATTATTGACATGCGTTCCTTGCAGGTATTAGATGAGGGGGCACTCACTGCTGAGCTGATCTGCATCCTGGATCATCGCATTCAACAACCATGACGTTGAACAGTAGAACATGTCAAGGTCGAGTGGGACAACTATAGTCTACACTCGACGACTTGGGAGGACTCATATGATATGTGCCAACAATTTCCATTTGTGTTTGATAGATAGACTTATGACATTTTGATACATATTATTTTGGCCCTTATATACTGTGAATCTTCGAGACGAAGTTTAGACCAAGAGGGGGGGGTGTATGTAACATCCCTCTCTTGTGCTCACTGAGAAAACTTATTCTTTGAGGATATTTTCTTGAAAGTGATCTGGATTATTATACTATTGGGCATTTGATTATGATTATGAGGCGTTATGATTGATGACATGTTATTTTGTTGTATTAACACAGACAGGTGCTATTGACTTAGATTTTCGGTGTGTGCAATATTTTGGAACTCGAGGATGCATAGGCATCGATGAAACCCCTTGGACTCTGGATCGAGTCGGAGAGTGGAATATTGGGGGTTTGATTGTTGTATATATGACATGTGTGCATATGATTAGATGATGTGATTATGGATATTATTTCTAACATGACTCGTTGATGATGCAGGATGATGATAGCTTTCCGACCAGAGTCATATGTGGAGTAATGCGGTCACGCACGACTACCAGAGACGTTGAGGGAGAGGTGTGGAGAACAGCCTTGCCACAACCTACTAGCACTCTTTTTGCGGTTTGAACTATAGGTTAACGATTAACTAGTTTGAGAAGACCCATGATGTCATGAGCGCTAACTACGACAGTCGCTCATGATGATTCTAAGGGGCGTACAATAAGGAAGGGGCCTTATTCCTTACAGGCCCATAGCCTGCCACGAGATCACCTGGCGGAGTATTGAATCCAGGGGTTTTTTATGTCTACCAAGTTAGTTAAGAGGTAAGTGGCGCCCTTGGAGCACGTAGTGTGTCCTGAAAGGCACTCCGCACAAGAAAAATGGAAAGAGCCAAGTGGCACCCTTGGAGCACGTAGTGCGTCCTGAAGGGCACGTCATGCAAGCGAAACAGAATGAGGTGGGTGGCACCCTTAGAGAACCTACTATGTCTTGAAGGGAATGTCACGTTGTTAATTAATAAATGGATAAACCTATATGGCCTTAGGACGAATAACGTGATAAGAAGGATTTAAAACAATTTCCCTAATAAAATGTCGCCCAGCCTAGGAAAATAAAGTCTAGGTCTAAGTGATACTTGTAATAAAAAAAAATATCTATTTATATAAAAATTAAAATTAAAATAAATAAATAATAATGATAATCATCATTAATCATGTGACGAGAAGGGGGTAAGTAATTCAATTAATTTATAAAAATCTTTTGGAGGATAAAATTTTAAAAAGGGGAAAAAAAGAAAATAATTGTTTTATCACATACGCTAATTAAAAATTTATTAATAAAAAGGGAAAAGGGAAAAAAAATATTTTTCTACACTTGCCAATTTGAGTTTTAAATGAAAAGGGAAAGAGGGAAATTTTAACGAATTAGGAAACTAGGAAAAAGCGGGAAACATAAAAAGAAAGGGGAAATACAAGGAAAAAGCATAAAGACTAACTTAGTAAGGTATCTAGCATTTAAGAACTTTATAAATTGAACTCAACAAGTGAATTAGTAAGGGGGTAGGTTATTAAATTGTATAAGGGAATACGTGGACACCTAGGAGCGATTCTAGGAATGATTTTAAGTGGATGAGGGAAATAGGAGTAACAAATTAATTAATGAAATTAATTTATGGTGCAATGAAGGGGATGGGTGACACATGTACAGGGATGATTTTTATGAATTAAATTATTGAACAATAAATTAATGGGATTTTGGGAAAGTAAATGACTTAGAAACTCTATATAAAGGAGGGAGGAGGAGGATGATGGATATCTTCTGTTATGCGTAATGTTATGCTGCAAAAATTTAGACTTGAATGACTTAGCTTGTGGCTGTTGGGATACATAGCTTGGTGAGGAGTGCTAGCTCGGCCTTGCAAGGCGAGCTGGGACCTAGTTGTTCTCTGGTTTAGAGTGTGTGCTCCCTTTGTGGCTCAGGGGGTTAAGGGGAAGAAGAGTACCCCTAGCGTTGGCTGAGAGGTACTGGTGAAGTCTCATTGGTTGGAAAGAAAGAGTCGTAAGGAGCGCACGAGACAATGACTTAGAGCATGCGACTTGGAGTACGGTACGCTTCCTTTATTTTTACATGCTAGATTATTATTATACTTTATGCTTTTATTTCTGTACTTTTATTCGGGTAAGGAAAATGTTGACTTAGCATTTCAACCGAGAACTTAATTTTCCCCATAAGCCTTAAGCTCGTTGTTTGACTTGATTCCCTTTGCTTTCAATCCCTGAATGTTGTGACTGTCCAACTAGTTTTATCGATTTGTTGTGATGGGTTGTGCTTTACTTCGTCTGCATTCTTATTTCTTCATTCTATGCCTAAGCAATCGGCCAAGAGCTGAATCTATGGTCGTCACTTTGGTGCACAACGACCTATAGATTATAATGCCCTGCTTTTCTATGCATGGATGATGAGTGAAATATGTGTTGGACCTGTTTTCTACCCCTGTTGGTTGTCCCTAGTTGAGTGACTGTCTTGTGCCTTGCTACATTGATTACCTCTATGGTGCTATTTTTTTTCTTCCTGCAACAAATCGCTTATGATGCTCTACGTCGATCCCTGTGTTTATTACCTTTCCTGACAATTATTTAAGGTTGAGTTTATAATGCTTCTCCTGGTCATTTATTGTGTGTTTTTCCTTACTTCTAGTCTACCATTACTCTACGATTTTACTCTGTGTTTCCTGTGATTCAATGGCATTTACTCTCTTCAATTTTTTTTCTTGTGTTAAACCTCTTCTCTTCTTGACTGGTGACGACATTCACCCATGCGATTCAACCCACTACTATTCACTTTACCCATCAATTTACTACCCAATATGATCTTAATGTTTAGAGAAGATTTATATATTTAGAAATGAATGTTGGTATTCAGTTACGATTGAATTATTTCTCTGCGATTTTTGAAGGCGTTTCCATTGTTGGATCTCTTTTCTCTACATTTTATTATTGGTGCGTATCCATTGTTGGTTATATTTCACTGCATTTTTTTCACCACTAGTTAAGACTGCAATTTTTCCATTGTCAGATTGCAATCGTTGCTTCAGTAAGACTGCATTTCATTTTTGTTTGCCTCGCGATTTTTCCATTTCTTAGGACTACATTTCGATTGATTGGGGGCCGAATTTTTCCTGACAAATTTATATTTTGGTCATATTTTTTTTAGATTTCCTAGAGACCTGACAAGATACATGCATTCCATTTTTTTGATGACCAATGTATAAGTGATTAAAACCAATTATATTTCTAGTCATATTTTGCTTAGACTTCGAGGTGACCTGACAAGCTACACACATTCCATTTTTTTTTACAGCCAATGTATAACTGATTAAGACGAATTATATTTCTGGTCAGATTTTGTTTAGATTGCCAGGTGACCTGATAAGCTACACGCATTCCATTTTTTTTTACAACCAATGTATAATTGATTAAGATGAATTATATTCTAGTCAGATTTTGTTTAGATTTCAAGGTGACCTGTCAAGCTACACACATTCTGTTTTTGACAACCAATGTATGATTAATTGAAACACATTTTATTTCTAGTCATATTTTATTAGATTTCCAGGTGACTTGTCAATCTACACGAAATCCGATTTTAATTTGACAGACAATGTATAACCTTAATTAAAACGCATTATATATTCTGGTCATTTTTCTTTTTATTTAGATTTCCGGGTGACTTGTCAAGCTACATGCATTCAATTTTTTTAATTGACAACCCATGTATAATTTACATAGTAGTTTTACAGTAATGGTAATTTATAATTACTTTATACAACAATTTATTAGAATTTTTGTAGACAACCTCTTCACATGAATAGACAGCCTTTAAATTTATTTTGACCAAACTTGTCCATTAGTTTTAGTATTGATTAACCTAGACTTCTCATTATATTGAAATTAATGATAAAATTGTAATATATACTTGCCGAATCAATTTGTATTTAATGTTAATCAGATTGTAAGTTAATGCCTAAATTGTAATGTAGACTTGCCAAATTGATTTGTATTTAATGTTAATCAGATTGTAAGTTAATGACAAAATTTTAAGGTAGACTCGCCGAATTTGATTTGTATTTAATGTTAATCAGATTGTAAATTTATGACTAATTTTTAATTTAGACTTGCTGAAATTGTTTATATTTAATGTTAAATTAGATTGTAAATTAAAGGCAAATTTATATTTAGACTTGCTAAATTTAGATTGGTAATCAATGTCAAAACAAATTGTAATTATTGACTAGTTTAGACTTGATGATTAGTGGGGTTGTTGGAGAAGTCGTGTAATGGTCTGCACTCTCTTGCTGATGTCATATTGCGTCTTTCCAACCCGTTGCTTGGGGGGTTGGGTGTAGTCTTTTTGTCAACTATTTTGGTCTCCTAGTGTGTGGGTTGGTCTTGATTCTATGGTCCAGATAGAATTTTTTGTGCCAAGGGTATTGACGCATCTATCACCTAGGGATGGCATGATTCTCAATGGGAAGATCATGGCATGCCCTATTGGGTAGCGGTGAACGATAACTTGGCTGGAGTCGGTGCCTTCTGTGTGAGTGTTGTTAAGCATTGTAATTTTTATTTTGGTGCATGGGTTGAACGTCGTCATGCATCTGGTTCATGCACCTTAAGGTTCTAGTCTTTAGTCATCAAGGTCATTGTGTTGGGAGGGGGATGTTGTCCCTCAACTTGTAGGTGTGGTCCTATCACGTCGGATGGGTAGTTGTTTCTCCTTGTTGTTCTACGCACGTTTCACCTAGTTTCTCTTGTGCCAGTGCATGGAGTCATAGTTGTATGTTGCCTGGACTGCATGCTTGTGTTCGTCATCAATTGTGTGGTTCAACTGTTGTCACCTTAATCTTCTCGCCTAAAAACAAAAAAAAAATGAACTTTTGCTTCCCTTGTAGTCCTAACGATGGGAACGTTACACCCCCAAATAGGGACCAATGAGGAGATGTCGACTGTTGGGTTTAAGGTTACCTACCGATAATGAACGTAGGACCAAGGTGCATGATAGGAATACAACTTAATCTAACTCTTAGACACATTGAGGGTATGGTCGACATGCAAATTGAAGAGTTCTAAGAAATGGTTGAACATGATTATAGACATACTTTGAGTAAGAGCATGAGAAATATGGAAGAATCTAGCAGTATAGACTCAATGATGAAACTTTGTGATGCAGGAGGCACCAATCAAACTCTCCATAGGGTGTGTTAGATTAACTAGTTGGAGGATTAAACTCTAAGTAATGAGATCAGCTTCCTAAGGTCATGTTAAACCCAAACTTTGGATGAAAAGTGGAATCAAAAGTTTTTTCTTTGTTAAAAGGAGACACGGCTACTACGAACATGAGATAATATTATTTTCCCACCCATATTGTTTTTTCATAGGAAAAACATTCAATAATGACACTTCTAGTAGTAGAAAGAAGGTTTCATGTCGCTACCAAATGGGTTCATACCTAAGGCATACAAATTGCAATTATAGGATAATGCAAGTGTGCAAAATGGAGTGATGACCTATCCTATATGTTGGTCAACGAAAATACCTTCCAAATTCATGGATGGGGGAAATGATGCTATAAAACCACAAGAATACCTAGATAAAACCACCATAACCAACTCCATCAACTAGACTATTAGTCCACTAGGACAAAATATTATCAAAAACTATGTAAAGTGGGTAAATTTTTTCTATAAATAGTGACAATAACCAATTTTACAATACCATTAGTATTTTTTACCCAAATAGTGGATTTTGGATCAATTTTCCCCCGATATTCAACTATCGATTGTGGGCGCTACGAGTGACGGAATTGACAACTGTTTGGGCCAAGTAAGTCTTATTTCCCTTCTCTTTAGTTCTATTGGTTTAAAATTTTAATTCATGCTTCAACGTTTTAGTATTCTAAGGTGTAAATTAGAAACTAGGGTGTACACGAGTTGTAATTCATCGGGTCGCATATACACAGACCTATATGTGACTGTTATCAAAATAGACCATGTATATGAATCCCTATACATGACTGCGTAAACTGCAGCTCACGTAGAAGTCCATGAGTTGAATTGTTTAAATGATATTGACTCAAAATTTGATTTTAAACTTGTAGGATGGTGCTATAGTGGAAAGAAAGAGAGCATGAATAGTTTGATGCTACAGTAGAAAGAGATCTAGGGGCCCAAATGGCATTAAGAATATGAAAGATATATACATTTTTTTCTCTCA
Source organism: Picea sitchensis (assembly GCA_010110895.2). Lineage (NCBI taxonomy): Eukaryota > Viridiplantae > Streptophyta > Pinopsida > Pinales > Pinaceae > Picea > Picea sitchensis. The sequence continues at coordinate 56,481 of SNQJ01S0022714.1, read as the reverse complement.
AAGGAATGAAGGCTCAAGTGAGACTGCTCCATATGCTGGTGAACTACTAGATCCAGATACAGAGGCCTTCAATCTCGAATGGAAACCATTGAGGATTGAAGTCGAGGAAATATACTTTCTGACAGGATTATCACGCCAAGGTCAGGTGGTGAATCTCAAATCCCAGGGAGATACGAGTGGAATGAATCTAGAGGAATACATATCCACTCACTATGTTCCAGGAACCGAGAAGGTAGGGAGCCAACTCCCGATCAGAGCGATCAACAACTTGAGTCTGAAGATCATTTTCCTAGTGTTTCCATGGATCACAGGTTAAACCTCGCTGCATCAGGCATCAAGGCCACTTATGTTCTACTTGGTGGACTGCTCGCAACCCATAGTTTATGACTGGTGCACCTCATTGTTGGCCAACATGAAGAGCCAGTTGATATATTGCAAATAAGGTAGAAAGAGGAAATTTGGATTCACATCTATATTATGTATTTTTTTCTTCGAGTGGGTTCCAGGTGCACGATAACAATAAAAATTCATGTAACTCAGAGACACACTGAGGGGATGGCTGACATGAAAACTCAAGAGTTCTTAGAAATGGCCGACAGAGGCTTATAGAAATCCTTTGAACAAGAGCATGAGACATATGGAAGACTCTGGAAACATAGAATCAATGATCAATCTTTGTGATGTAGGAGGCACCAATCAAACTCTTCATAGGGACTGGAATATTAATCAATTGGAGGATTAAACTCTAAGTAACGATCTCAACTTCCTATGTTCATGATAAGCCCTAAATTTGGATGGAAAGTGGACTCAAAATTTTGTGTTTTTTCCAAAGTCGACATCAGTGCTACCACCATGAGACAATATTGTTTTCCCACCCCTCTTTTTTTGTTTTTTCATAGGAAAATGAATTTTATGATACATAGGAGGAAACAAGTGTCATGAGTAAGAAACCAGTTCCAACAATGGAACATGACTATTCTCAATGCAAGAAGGTTCATTCAGGATATGGACACTCATGGGAATGTTTCCTCGTAGTGTACATAGTGTCAAGATGCAAAGGATATAAAAAGGCTCTGCTTGGCTAATGATGCAATTTGGTTGAGATAATAGGATTATAATGAAAAAAAGGGAACTAAAAATAGGCAGTATAATGCAAGTGAGAGGATGAGATGCAATGAAAACCTAATTCCAAAGAATGTCCTTTTTCATAAATTGAGTCTACTTGGTCTGAAAAAGGGTTAAACCTATACCAAATAAATGTCTTTTCAAATCCATTTTACGAGTGTCAAAGAGACAAGTTTACTCGACAATATTTTGTCTTTTTGAGAGAGTCGGAAAAGAGCTTAAACCATACTCATGGGAGTGCCATAGGTATAGTTCAACATGATTATAAGTAAGAAATGAGGTTCAAATGAAAATTTGTATTAGCTATAAGGGACTCCCGGTCCTATGGAAAAATACATGCATGGGAATTGAATGGCACAGAGGTTCTAACTAGGGCACCCATGTTTTCTAAGTCTCTACCATTCAATAACGACACTTCTAGTAGCAGAAAGAAGTTTTCATGTCCCCAACAAATGGGTTCATACCGAAGTCATATGAATTGCAGTTATAGGGTAATGCAAGTGTACAAAATGGAGTCATGACCTAACCTATATGTTGGTCAACGAAAATACCTTCCAAATTCATGAATGAGAGACATGATGCTAGAAAACCACAATAATCCCTGGATAAAACCACCAAAACCAACTCCATCAACTGCACTATTAGTGCACTACGGAAAAATATTATCAAAAACTATGTAAACTGGGTAAATGTTTTCTATAAATAGTGACAATAAACAATTTACTATACCATTATTATTTTTTACCCAAATAATGCATTTTGGATCAAATTTCCCCTGATCTTCAACTAATGATTGTGGGAGCTACGAGTGGAAAAATTGACAACCGTATGGGCCAAGTAAGTCTTATTTCCCTTCTCTTCATTTATATTGGTTTAAAATTTTACTTTAGGATTCAATTTTTTAGTATATTCTAAGGCGTAAATTATAAACTAGGGTGTAGGCGAGTTGTAATTCATTGGGTCACATGTAGGAAACACTATTCATCACTATTATCAAAACATACCACATATATAAATCCCTATACGTGACTGTGTAAAATGCATCTCGCGCACAAGTCTATAAGTTGAATTTTTTAAATGATATTGACTCAAAATTTAATTTTAAATTTGTAGGATGGTGCTCTAGTGGATAGAAAGAGAGAATGAATAGGATGATGTTGTAGTAGAAAGATAACTAGGGGACCAAATGACATTAAGAAGATGTGATCTATATACATTTTACGTTGGATTACTAATAAGGGGGGGTAAATTAGTAAGAGAGAAATTCAATTCATTTTAACCACAGCATTCAATTGTTATATCAATGTAGAATTATCATCCAATAGTTGCAAAGTAAATAAAAAATGAAAAAATGAGCAATAATACACATACCCAGTACAACATTGTTTTTACGTGGAAATGCAAAGAGGGAGAAAACCATAGAATTATTTTTCTTATATGTATTCAATAATTACATTCATTGGAAGCACTAACTTCCTTTTTTTCCAACTGCAACTAGAAGGAGGCTCCAACCCCCTAGTTTCTGAGGCTACAATATGAAGGAAGTTCCAATTCCCCGATTGGCTAGATACAACCAGAAGGAGGCTACAACCCCCTAGTTTGTCAGGCTACAACCCGAGGGAAAATCCAACTCCCCAATTCTCTGGATACAACCAGGAGGATGCTACAACCCCCTATGTGATTTGACTACAACCTCATGCCCTTTCCCCATCAAGCCTCCCTGATATATAAGTAGAAGGATGGAAAGATTGTCAAACTATCACTGTGAGATATACTATTGTAAACTTGTACCAATCAACCTATAATCAAAATGTAATAATCTATACCAATAACCTATGCCAACATGTACCATACATCGACCTATACCTTAGCCTGTACCATAAAATAATGCATCAACCATGCAACAAACCTGTACAAATAACCTATCACAATAACCTATCGAAACAACCTGTAATCAACATGTACCACAAAAAAGTACATCAACCATGCGCCAAATTGTACCTCAACCTGCACCATCAATGAGTGCATAAACCATGCACCAAATATGTACAATAATACATCGAATGCACATAAACTATGACTCATCAAGATGTACCAACATCATCAACTATACACCTCATCTATGTGCCAACTCATCAAGTACTTGTCTCAACCATGTACCCAAGATGTACCTCAACCAAAAGCCCTCATCAATTTCATAATCCAAATCTATTTTTTAACTCTGTAATATACCTTGTGTATATGATCACATACCTTCAAACCTTCCTTAACTTTAACAACAAGAGACTAGCATTTTCATCAAACTTTACTTTAGTCTCACATAACTAATTTTGGATTACTCAAGAACCCTAACTTGAAATAATCATAACTATGTACCTGTAATGAATAAACATATGAAAGTACACAATGTTCTTCAATGTATTTTATGCAATTCCTCCAAGTTTCACTACTTGGAACCTCTCAGAAAAGGAGTTATAGAAAAAATGGCATACCTTGTTGAATTTTGGCTTATTCTAGAGAGAGAACTTATAGAACGTTCCCCACACAGAATATTTGTTGTATGGATTTGAAAATGGTACACAAAATACTAAAGACTGTACTTTAACCAATAAATTTTGTTTTACTAAATTTGGATCTCTTATGAATAAGTTATGGCATATTTACCCGGAACACATGTTTTAGACTCGTTTTAGGACTAGCCACAAACCTTATTTTCCACATAGTGTAAATCCTAAAATACAATGACCCACAAGATTGAATTTTTATCACAACTACTTGGATATTTTTCCTCAATGGCCTCCCAATTTCATGGTGTGAATAATTCTAGAAAATAATTTATTGTGAAAATGGTGAGATGAGTTCTAAATAACATACCTTTGAAAGCATCATCAAAAGAATTTATCCTCCCTTGAAAATTCATCCTTCTTTACTTCATATTACCTTGGAAATTCAACTTAGATATCCTTTGGTTACCTCAATCACTTTTAGATATTCAATATTTTCAAGTGTGATTAAAAATGAGAGACCCTTGCCTCTTATTAATACTTTCATGTAGCTTCATCAAGCGGTTACCTTCTAACCATCTTAACCCACTTTGCTTATTTTGGTGCTAACCCACTTCTAACCACTTGTCCACCTAGTAATTTATCCATTTAATTTATTATTTAAATAATTTATTTTGTATCCACTTTGACTTATAGTACAATCATCATTTCACTTTATTATTTAAATTGCCTTCTAACCATCTTAACCCACTTTCCTTATTTTAGGGCTAACCCACTTCTAAACACTTGTCCAGTTAGTAATTTCTCCATTAACTTTATTACTTAAATAATTTCTTTTGTATCCACTTTGACTTAAAGTACACTCATCACTTCACTTTATTATTTAAATAATTTCTTCATTGCAACCACTTTGACTACTTTGACCTTTTGGGGCTTCTAGATGACTGATGAGGGTTCTCCAACTTCACATGGCCATAGCTCTTTAAGCGTGAGGAGTTATGTGTCGTTCCACATACCACCGGAAATGGAATGACATGTACTATCTAAATGGAATAGTATTACCCAAAAATACGTGACAACTCATACCATTATCGATCAAACAAACTTGGGTCCATTACCCAAACCTTTGTGCTACCAGAATTCACTACCAGACATTCTTCAAGGGATGACATCAATGAAAACCAACCCAATTAATCAATAGTTTTAGCTCTCAAAATGAATTAGGGATCAAGTGAGACTTCTCCATATGTTGGTGAACTAATGGGATCTAGATACAAAGTCCTTCAATCTCAATGGGAAAGTATTGAGGATTAAGGTCGAGGAAATATAGTTTCTGACAGGATTATCACATTAGAGTGAGGTGGTGAACCTAAAATCCCGAGGAGCTATGATTCACATGAATATAGAGGAATACATATCTACTAGGCATTGAGAAGGTAGGGATCCTACTATCGCTCAGAGAAATCAACAACCTGAGCCTCAAGTTTATTTTCTTAGTGTTGGCATGGATCACACGGTCGGCCTCATTACATCAGGAATCAAGGAAAATTATGTTCTAGTCAGTGGAGTGATTGCAACCCATGGTTTATGACTGGTGAAATTCATTGTTGGCCAACATGAAGATCCAACTAATAGAATTCAAATGAGGTAGGAAGGGTAAATTCAGGTTCACATCTATATTATGTAGTTKTTTCTTCGAGTGGGTTCTAGGTGCACGATAGGAATACAACTTCATGTAACTATGAGACACACTGAGAGTATCGCCAACATGAAAATTCAATATTTTTTAGAAATGGTCAACAAAGKCTTATAGGCATTCTTTGAAAAATATCATGAGACATATGGAAGACTCTGGCAGCATAGACTCAATGATGAAACTTTGTGATGCAGGASGCACCAACCAAAYGCTTCATAGGGACTGGAAGATTAACCATTTGGAGGATTAAACTCTAAGTAATGAGCTCATATTCCTAAGTTCATGCTAATCCCTAACTTTGGATGGAAAGTGGACTCAAAAGTTTGTGATTTTTCCAAAGGCGACATGACTGCTACCATCATGAGATAATATTGTTTTCCCACCCGTATTTTTTTGTTTCTTCATAGGAAAATTAATGTTATGATACATAGGAGGAAACAAGTGTCATGAGTAAGAAACCGGTTCCAACAATGGAACATGCTTATGCTCAATGCAAGGAGGTGCATGCAGGATATGGACACTCATGGGAATGTTTCCTCGTAGTGTACAGAGTGTCAAGATGCAAAGAATATAAACAAGGCTTTGCTTGGCTAATGATGAAAATTGGTCGAGATAATATGCTTATAATGAAAAAAAGGGAACTAAAAATAGGAAGTATAATGAAAGCGAGAGGATGAGATGCAATTTCAACGTAATTCCAAAGAATGTCTATTTTCATAAATTGAGTCTACGTGGTTTGAAAAAGGGTTAAACTTATAGAAAATAGAATTCCTTTCAAATCCATTTTACAAGTGTGAAAGAGACAAGTTCACTCGAAAATATTTTTACTTTTTGAGAGAGTCAGAAAAGAGCTTAAACCATACTCGTGGGAGTCCCATATGTATAGTTCAACATGATTATAAGTACGAAATGGGGTTCGAACACAAAATCATATTAGCTATAAGGGACTCTCGGTCCTACAAAAAATATATGCATGGGCATCAAATAATAGGTTATAACAGATACAAAGGCCTTCAATCTCAATGGGAAACCATTGAGGAATAAAGTTGAGGACATATACTTTCTAACAGGATTATCACATCAGGGTGAGGTGGTGAACCTCAAATCTCGGGGAGCTGCAAGTGGCATGAATATAGAGGAACACATATCCACTTTCTACCTTGCAAGGATCAAGAAGGTAGGGAGCCAACTTCCGATCAGAGCGATCAACAACTTGAGTCTCAAGATCATTGTCCTAGTGTTGGCACAGATCACAGGGTCGACCTTGTTGCATTAGGAATCAAGGCCACTTGTGTTCTACTCGGTGGAGTGCTTGCAACCCATGGTTTATGACTGGTGCACCTCATTGTTTGTCAA
>SNQJ01S0022714.1:19513-31846 GCA_010110895.2 Picea sitchensis | reverse complement strand
GGATGAATGCATTTTGACACCAATATCCTCCATTTTTGGCTAAGAATTGTCAATCATGCGGATCCAAGGTCCAACTAAGAGAGGGTTGGAGAGCCAATGGATTTCCAATAGGTTAGGTACATCATACATGTTGCAACACTTTCATCAATAAAAGTACGTTTGATGGTATCCTTTGAGTAATCCACTTGGATTTGGAAGGCCACATGGTAAGTCAAGCGAGGCCTGCCATCCATCATGTTAAAATTGATAACCTTAGAGCCATAGTGGTATAGAGAACCTAACGCAGATACCAATGAATTCCTCTATGAAGGACATATTTGGAGTACCTCCAAAGATGACATCACACAAGGGGTTTGACCTAGATCCTCAACAATAGTGTAAATTTGGGTAGATCTAGCATTAGGGTTGTGGGTAGAGATTTTGAGTACTCCTTTCAGAATATGAGGTAGTGGTTCTAGATTTCAGATCTGTAAAGGTATCTCCAGAGGAGGGGGATACTCTAGACTTGGAACAGCGTATGAAGTACTGTAATCGCAAGACAAAGTGGCTACATTAACCTGGGACTTGACCATATTTATGCATAGATGATCATATTCTTGCGTCGATGGTTTTTGACTCCCACTCACCACATTTATGGCATTAGAGGAGATCGAGGGAATGTGTTGATTATGCGGAAAATGATTAGTCAACATAAAAGGTGGTAGAGATAAATCCTCATAGTTTCCTGCATTTTGGGCATAATTGGGTAAGGTGATTATCAGCACAAATCTTACAATGTAATTTCACCTTTAAATTTGTTTTCATTCCCTCACCATCATTAACCTTCAATCTATCATTATTAGTGTTTTCCTTGGGTTTATTACCATTCCTCCCACCCTTATGATTGTTACTACGTCCTTTTATTTTATTCCCTCCTCGTTGTTGGTTACCATTTGGGTTAGTTGACAATTGCACATAATGTACATCCAACGATTGAGTGTGAGTGGATGACACAAATAAAGATTTTCCTCCTACAGACTATCTTAGAGATAAATATTTCAACTCGATGATCACCAAGTCTGTAGATTTAGCATTTGCGGAGCCTATAATTCCATCATCATGAGGCTCAAGATTTTGTCTAGGGTTGTAGTTTGACCTCAGTGCCTAAGGAATAATTTTTTATAACATCCCAGACTGAGCATATATGAGATCTAACTGTTGGGATTTGAAAATTTCTTCCTCTTCAGATGTTACCCTGGATGTAGAGACATCCTTTGAAATATATGGTATTAAATACTTAATAAACCATTCCAAAAGGAACTCTGGATAAATGTAGGCTTTGATCAACCTCTTTTGTCTACGCCACTCTTGGATGTGATATGGGATATGAGTGGCTTTGTCCTAGTGGAGGGCCGAGATAATTTCTATACCAACATCATAATGAAATGAAAAATGGAATTGGTTAAGAAAGACTAAAAACCATATAGTTAAAGTTACCATGTGTCCCCCCAATTATCTCTATGTACCATTTCATCATGACCACCATGAGATTTCACTGTGACCCGCATGACGGTGCGTTGAAAAAATATCAAACAAATAGAATTGTCGCTAAGGGAATTGGACGATCACCAAAGACTAAAAGTAGTGATGTGATCACTAGGATCCTTAGCAGTCTTACCCTCAAATTTTAGAATATCCGAAGGAAGCTTGGTGGGGATGAGGAACCATGTTGGGTCATGACGCACCGGGTCATTCATTAATCCTGACAAGTATGGAAAGTTGAGCATGGCCAAAAAAAGGAGACGAAGTTTCAACATATGGAACCAAGCGCCTAGGAAAGATTAGCATTGGGGAATCACATCCCATCCATGGTTTCGATATGTACCATGGCCCTGCCCGGGATTGAAACCCCCCCCCTCCAAACTAATTCATAAGGGGTTGGTTGGGCACCATTCCAATAGGAATTTTATAATGAGGGATGTAAATATTTCCCCAAGACAGAGTAGCTCTATGTTGGGGGTTTCCAAAAGTATGAAACTGACCTCCCCTGGGTGGAAATTTGAAGGATAGAGGTCGATTCGTCATGCCAAACATGTTGGTCAAAATTTGTGTGGAGGGGGTAGGTGTGAAGGATTGAACATAAGCATGAGCTTGTCCTTCCAGTTGACAACTCCATCTAGGAGCATTTAGACTAGGATTACACCAAGGGTCAAAAGGAGGTTGGCTTCCAACCGTAGGAGTCATTTGGGGAAGATGAGCACCATCAAATGAGGATTGAATATGCAGATGAACCATGCCCCCAACTCCAATACTAGGATTTGTATTCATCGCTGGAATAAATGAAGAAAATTACGATGTGAGATTCAACATACCATAAGAGAAAGGGCTAGAGGCCATAGGGATGGACCGAGTATTGTACCCAGGTGTACCAAAAAAATACCCAAAATGGTTTGTCACTATAGGTTGAGTAACAACCATAGGTTGGATAGGAGTTATTACTAGAACGTTCAATACTACAACCATAGTGGTCGAAGGAGTAGAAGGAGTTCCATTAACTATGGTAGGTATGGGATTTGAAGGACTCCTTGTATCTTTCTGACTTGACTTAGTACTCATACTTGTATTGCCACAAGTATGGTAGGTGGAGGTGTGTGTAACACATTTGATAACTTTGTGCCTTTTAGAAGGAAAAGACTCAAGATGCGGTGGTAACTTGAAAAAATGATGATACCTTCGAGTAAAAAGGTCTATCTCCATGATGACTCAAGACTTGAGATATAAAAAACAAATCCTAAGGCCAACTAGCAATCAAACACCACACCAAAAGAAGAAAAAACACCAATATGTAGAAAAGCAACATAAAGTAGTTGAATGAGGCCTCGCTTCCTACAGTAGGTATGCCTCACCCAAGAGGGTCATGAGACTCCTTTAAAAATATCGTAGGTATCATAATCAATTATAAGGGACCTCGTGGGTTTAACAACCATTCAGTTAGATCCCCCCATAGAGGTAATCCTCCATAAATTTTGTGTGTTGTCCGACCCTTATTTGACTCAAGGTAAATACGAAATAACCTCTACACGTAATATGCGTGGCTACTTATTTCAAGCAACTAAGCCATCACGATATAACCAATGCATAGGAGAACATTCGTAGGTCAGGTCCACCATATGGGAAGGGCAACAAAGCCTGAAATCTCGAAAGCACCACCTCTCATAGAGGTAAAGGTAATATAAATACCCCCATATATGAATAGATCCCAGAGATATCTCTGACTCTAATAAGGTATTGGAGGGATATCTCCTCAACCAACTTTATGGCGCGAACTCATGCGCCGCTCCGATTGAAATGAGCCTCTTGTCATCACCAATTATACAATGGATTTCACCACTCCTTAGTCAGACACATATGTTGATTTAATTGCTTGGATAAGTTTACTCACAAAATCCCTATTCCAATGCTCTAAATCTTAAGCTAGAGTTTATTGCACTTGGGAAAAATAAATCGTTCTAATCAGAAATTTTGCAAATTTATAGAGTTTACTTTTCAATTAGCTTTTTACTCAAAATATGTGGTTGTGAAGCCCATTGATGTTATGACTCAACAATTAAAATAAATGAATATGAATATAATGCAAGTCCCTCACTTCAATTCTCAACAAATGATAATCTTTTTCAAAATGCAATTTTTCAATTCAACTCTATGATTTCAAATAAGATGCAATCTCTCCATACATATATCAAGATCAATTATAAGAACCCAAAATATCAAATAGCCATGATGAAAAAATGTATATTTTTTCTATTTTTTTTGATTATAAGGAATGAAAATGCAGATGAACAATAACTTTATATATAAATACTACTATAAGAAAAAAGAGTTAAACCAAGTAGGATATCAAGAGAACACACAACCCAATATGCAAGGACAACTGGTGAAACAAAAATGATGAGAAAGTAAAAATGTCCAAAACATTCAACCAAAGAAAGGTTTCCTATCACTTTGGAGGCACTTAACAGTCATGTGATACCCAAGAAGACTTGGCAACCATAAACAATTACCCAACAAACGCAAACTCAACAATCGAAAACCACGGTTATGAATGCATTGTCGGGAGAAAGCCCGGGTGTATATCCCGGTCCTGGGAATGGCAAATCAAGTATGTACATGTTTGTCCAAGGGAAAAGAACTGTGTATATGTATTGAAATACTATTAGGTTAAGGATACGGCCAAGAAACTTGAACTCATAATGAAAATAGGTTGTCAAGCAATTAGATGACAAGAAAGTTAGGATAACTGAGAGAAATCAAAGGATAAAAAAACTCCAAACCCAGAAAAAAGAAGATTCATTCTGGTATGGTTTGCCAATTTTGTTATTAGGAAAATCACTCTATGGCATACGATAAACCACAACATATAGAAATGACTCAATCCGACTCCTAATCTCAAATTATGATATAAACAAACATGCTAACAAGATAAGATAAAATTCCTACCTCGTCCTGACGTTTGGTGAACTCCATTTGTTAGACACTTGGTACAAATCACGTATGCAATGCAACCTTGTCCTCAGCATTAATATACACAAGAATATGGGGATAATATATAAGAATTAGCACATATGAAAACATAATAATCCATCGATATTCATAACAAAATCTGGCATGGAATTAGAATTCAAATATTTACAAGACATTAGTGGGGAAAACAATATTTCTATTAAAAATGTAATCAATGAAGTGTATGAATGAGAATAAACTTCTTCAATGCGACACACATTGAATCATTAAAGTTCCTTCCAACTGATCCTCCACCACTTCAATCCACCCAAAGGAAAGCTCATATAATGAGAGACAATGAAGTTCTCCATCAATAAGAGAAGACCTTGGGAGTTGAACAGTAATGTTCAGTCTTAAAGGGACAAAGGGATGTTGACTCAATATAGAGTGAATAATTTCTCGAGTAACTTTCTCTCGAGGAGTTTAATTATTCTCTCCTCCTTTTCATAGCTTTGATATGGCCCATTTATAGCCTTCAAATGGGCGAAGGGTTAGTCAGAATGTTTCAAATTATATGGAAGATCGAGGATCATGGATATCGTGACATGACATGGAAGCGACACCATTTTTTATTTATTTTGGGCACAAAACTTGATGTATGAGGGCTATAAGTAGTTTTAACACCATATAAGCTTGTTGTACTATGCCAAATTTGTTAGGGCTTGTATATGTGGAAAACTATGTTTTTCATCTACAGAATTACAAAGGGGACTTCTAAAGTGCATGGGTAAATGGAAGCTAGCCGAGCAAGTTGCATGGGGTGGGGCAAATATTTCTATTACCTCTAGCTGTGACCTATTCATGCAACATTTTCAATGTTGTAGAAAACTCCTCTGCACCAACAATACTCATTTCTACCTTTATCATATTTATAAGTTTATAGATGCCCCTTAGGTGCATACCATACATTATTTGAAATGGAATTTTTCATGTACCTTTGTTAGGTGAGTTGTTGTAAGAAAACTCATATTGTGGAAGAACTTGATCCCATTGAATTTTATATGCATTTACCAAACTCCTCGAGATATTTACAAAGATTATATTCACTACTTTTATGTAACCATCATTCTGTGAGTGATAGAATGATCTAAACGAGAGTTTTGTTCCAAGATATTTCCATATTATTCACTCTAAAATGTCCAACAAATTTGGTGTCTCTATCCAAAACTATGCTTAAGGCTGGGTCCATGCAATCTTACAATTTCTTTTAATTTCTTTTTAAAGAAATGTGGGTTTCATCACTAGTCTTATAACAAGGTACAAAATGTTTCATCTTTGAGAATCTATCAACAATTCCAAAATTGAATCTACTTTAAGCTCGAGTTCTAGGTAAACACAAAACAAAATACATGCTTATGACATCCCATGGTGTACTTGGTATGCGAAATGATTGATATAAACATGTTTTTTAATGTTTTCCCTTTTCATATTGACAAATTCTACACTTATATACAAAATTCATAACATCATATCTCATACCTGGCCAAAAATAAGAAGAAATTAACACATCATAATTTTTTTATGTCCAAAGTGACCAACCAGTCCTCCACTTTGATTCTCCTTCAATAAGTTATCCATCATTGAGGATTTTTTAATGAACAATTGACTTCCTTTGAGAAGAAATCCCTTCTGAATCATATACTCCAACCAAGGACTTATATCGCTCATCATTGGATTCTCACATGCTTCATAGACTTCTCTAAATTCCAGATCTTCCTTATTCATTTCCTTGAGATGTTCAAATCCCAAAGTACTCACTTTGAATTCTTTCTAACCAAACACCTTCTACTCAAAGGATCTACAATTTTATTATAATTCCAACTGATATGTTTAATAAGAAATGTAAATTTTTTCATAAACTCTACCTAGTTGGCATGCCTCTGATTCAACTTTTCTTTCTTAATTATAAACTACAAAGCATGTTTGTCAGTACATAAAATAAATTCTTTAGGCATAAGATAATTGTTCCATTTCTTCAAGGCTTGTATCCTCGTAGAACTCTTTATCCTTAGGAAGAATATTTTTTCTTATCTTCATTCAATTTCTCATCGAAACAAGAAATAGGTTTATCATATTTGTTGAGAACAACACTAATGTAGTCCACTTGCATCACATTTGAATTGAAAAGGGATTACAAAATTTGGAAGAACTAGAAAGGATGTTCGATGATCAACTCTTTCAACAACTTGAACCTTTTTAGCTTTGAATGTCCACTTCAAAGGTTGATGTTCCTTCTTAATGGTTTCAACTATTGGAGCACATATACCTCTGAAATTTCTAATAAATTTCCTGTATAAACTTGTCAATCCATGGAAAATTCTTACCTCATAGTTATTTATTGGATAAGGAAACTCCTTAATATATTTCAGATTCTCTATGTCCATTTTCATTCCATCCTGAGAGATTACAAATCTAGGCCAAACTAACTTTGTCTTCATGAAGGAACATTTCTTCAAATTGGTCAAAATTTTCTTCTGCTACAACTTATTCAACACCAATTTCAAAATCCTTAAATGCTATTCATTTGTTCTATTGTAAAATAAGAATATCATCTAGATATCTGAGTTACAAATTTTCCAGTAAAATATTTGATGATCTCATTCCTTGGAGTCCTCATGAGATGTCTTGGGATGCATTGTCAGAAGAGGGATGAAAATCCATTCCTTCAAACCATCATTGAACAAATATTGTTTCATCTCCCTCTCTCATTCTAAGGTGATGATATCTACTCTTCAAGTCTATGTTTTGAAAAAAAATCCTCTCAGGCAATCCATTAAATCATCCATATGATTTAAAGTAAATATGTACTTCATGGTAATCTTGTTTATTATCTGGAGTTTGTACACATTCTCTAGTCTCCATCCTTATTTTTTCTCAAAATCGTAGGCACAACACAAGGGATTAAACTTTCTATGATCAGTTCCTTGTCCAATAACTCTGAATTTGATTTTTCTTTCTTCATTCTCCTTGGGTGTCATCCTTTAGGGTGCTTTATTTTGTATAATTTCTCCTAGGATCAATTATATGTGATGTCTATTACATGTGTATGGGTGGTAAGGAATTAGGGAACTCATCAACAATGATATCAACAAAATCATCTCATAATACTTGAATTTTAGCAGGTAAATCATTTAAACTGCTATTGTTAATAGTATTCTAGGCTTACAAATCAAATCAAATTGTACCCCCTCTTCTTTCTTGATTTCCTACAACAGTTCCTTTCCAATCATCTGACAACACACTTGGAACAACTTCTTCTTTAGCTCCTTCATATTTTAGTGGTGATAACACGTGCTTATATCCATCCTTTTCAAGAGTGTAGCGTGAACATTTCTCCCATGCATGAACAAATTTCCTATCCTTAGTGCCATGGTCTTCCCAACAAGTGTAATTAGACATCGATTGGCATTATATTACATGGTATGTAATCCTTGTAACTACCAATATGAATTTCTAGTTTACACTATTCACTTACAATAATTTGATGTCCTTTCTACAACCATGATATTTGTAGGGAGTAGAATGTACTATCCTTTACAATCCCAACTTTTTTTACCATTTCCCCATAGAGCCTTAGATTTTCTATGTTGGCACCATCAATGACCACCTTGCAACATTTCCCTCTTGATTTTTCATACAGAACAAAAATTTCTTTGTGTTAGTTCATGAGTCTCTTTTTCTTCTTTAATCAAAACTATTTTCAATACTAATCTTTCACCTATATTAGGTGTTTCTTATTTTACCTCTAGATTCAATGTTTCTTTATTAACCTCTTCAATATGAGTTCCTCTTTGGTTTGCTAACTTGTTCTCGGTATAATCCCAGGACATATGTCGTGTTTTTTTTGGACATGGTGTTGGCAGTGATGTCAAAGGAGATCAATACGATCAATATTGCACATAATGTTATGAAGTTGACATTGATGTCAAAGAGGGGTATGTGATGTTGGCATTGGCATTAATGCAAAGAGGTCAAAATTATGGTCATCATCATCAAAACTGAGCATATGATATTTTCAATCTCATGCATTGAATACTTATGATACTAACTTTTTCCTATCTAAATGAAAAGGGAAAGATCAAAGTATGGTGCTTAATAAAATGTGTAAAAGGGTATTTTATGAGAATCTTTATTGGACATGTTGGATACTCGGCTTGAATAACTTGACTAGCTTTCCTTGACTTGACCAGTTAGATAAAACTTTGTCTTACATTTAGATTCAACTTAAACTTGGATAGCTTTGACTTACATTTCCTTTGAATTTGACTTGGATAAATTTGACTTGCATTGCCTTCAACTTTGGCTTGGATAAACTTTGACTTACATTTCTTTTGAATTCAACCTGGATAACTTTGACTTACATTTCCTTCGACTTGACTTGCATAACCTCAACACGCATTTCCTTCAACTTCAACTTGGATAGCCAGTGCATTTCCTCGGACTTCAAACTGAATAAATTCAACTTGAATTTATTGACTCTTAGTCGACTCGAATTTCTTTGACTTGCTACCTCAAAACCAACTTGCATTTTGGCTGACTTGTTTTCCCGTTTCAACTGGAAGTGGTTGAATCTATTTTATTTTTGGAATCATCTTTGGTCGACTTGTTATTCCTCAAAACCGACTTTCATTTTGGCCAAATAATTTTCTCATTTTGACTTCTTGGTGGTCAAATCTATTTTATTTTCTAGCTCAACGTGTGGCTTGAGTGGTCGAGAATTTCGCATCATATAAACATCAAAAGTTATAATTATTTTAAATGGATAATTCCATGTTGGTGGGACAGATAGGATATAAGCCTCCTACTTATGGATCAAAGATATTTATCTTCAATGATACAACAAATACAATATGCCCAAAGTAACTGTAGAGGAACAATTATTGGATGGATGAGGTCAACATAAAATGAAATCATAGATTCTATGGATCAGTAATGGAAAACGAAGATTGATTGTAGATAATTGGATCAATATGGAAGTGTGAATCCAAAGTAAGAATAGTCAATCCATAACTTAGATCGAATCATAAAGGCTAAAAATATGATTAAATGATTAAAGATAATTAACACCTCTTGATCAGGGTTTGTTTAAGGAACTGTTACAATGATATTAAACAATTTTTAGCACTTAGATATTCCATTAATGATGAAAAAATTACAAGGGATTTGAAGTCTTTTAATTAAAGACAAAAATTTTAATGAAAAAATGTTAGCATTATTATTAAATTAAATGAAGAGGTGCATTGGTTCATACAAAGACACACAATGTTTCAAATTCATTCCTATTGGAAAATTATATAAATAGAAAGGTATAATGGAAGGAGAGTATATCTATATTTTACATCAGAACATCAAAAGAAGGAGCAAATATCAAGAAAGAAACTATCAACATTTTTAATGATGAGGTGCGTGTTAGGAACGAAATGTCAATATAGCATAGAAAACTATAGGAAAAGTACTCAGCCATGTGAAAGAGATAATTTCAGATAATAAGAATCTTTGGGGAAACCTCCTTTTACCCCACTTAAATGTTCAAGTACAAGAGATGATTCAAAGATGAAAATGTCTCCTTGGTATATATAGGAGACTAGGAGATTATAAGCTAATGGCTAAAATTGACATAAATAATATAACATTACTAATATATTATGCCTCAACTAAGGGGTAATGAGCCAATATAAGGTCTTAACATGCCCCTCCTTTGGAGACAAGTGTTTTTTGCAATGATTGAGTAACTCACGGATGCTTATGTATAAAGACTCATCTTCCCAAGTGGAATCTTAGTAGATGGTTACCTCCATTTAATGAGATACTACGAAATGGATCTATTCTTCAGCTAACAAATTCTTGTGTTAATGCAATTGATGGATTAGGGCTCCAATAGTTTTCCTTCCTCATGAGTTAAGATATAGTTTGAACTAGGATCTTGTCCTTCATAACCTTCTTTAATCATGAAACATGGAAAACTAGATTTATTTTCATTGAAGATACAAGTAACAATTTGTATTCCATAGTACCAATCTTTTACAACACCTTATAAGGAGACCATAGTACTTTGGTGATAATTTATTATCCTTCTTGTCTTTCTTGAGGGACATGTTTTGTATGGTTGTAGTCTTAAAATACTCAATCCCTACTTCAAAATTTCTTTCCTCTGATGTTACAGTCACTTTGTTGTTTCATGCGATTATGTGCCATGGTAGGTTGTTCTTTTAAGATTTGGAGAACTTTTTGTTGATTCGATGTGATCTTCCATTGCTTTGAACACTTAGATTTTTATTTTAGAGAAAGTGATGGAAGGAGGTGGGTATCCATATAAAAGTTCCATAAATGGTGTCATTTTGTTTGCGATTATGAAAGGAAGTGTTGTACCATCATACGCTTCAAGGTAATCATTTGAACCATTGTGTTTTGTTTATCGAGACAAAGAAATGAAGGTGTCCCTTCTAGACATTTGTTCACTATCTCGGTTTGTCCATAAGATTGAGGGATGATAGGATGAGCTATGATCCAATTGAGTACCAAACAAAATAATTCTATCAAAAATGTCCAGTGAATGGGATCTCTGTCGCTACAATAATCTTTGGGCTGCCATGTAGCTTTTGAGCTGTCTCCATGAATGCGATTAGCAACTTTACTAGCTTTGAAGGGATGAGAGAGTGCACGAAGTGTGTGTACTTGGTCATTATCAACAATCCTGCTTGATGACACTCTTTCCTTAGGACTTTGGTAACCCTGTGATGAAATCAATGGAAACCTCCTCCCAGTGATAACTTGGATGGATAATGGTTGTAAAAGACCTAGGGCATTAATTGTTTCCACCTTATTTTGTCAGAGACAAAGAAATGAAGGTGTCCTTCTAGACATTTGTTCACTATCTCGGTTTGTCCATAAGATTGAGGATGATAGGATGAGCTATGATCCAATTGAGTACCCAAACAAGAAAATAATTCTATCCAAAAATGTCCAGTGAATATGGGATCTATGTCACTTACAATAATCTTTGGGCTGCCATGTAGCTTTTGAACTGTCTCCATGAATGCAGTGGCAACTTTACTATCTTTGAAGGGATGAGAGAGTGCACAAAAGTGTGCGTACTTGGTCATTCTATCAACAATCACCATGATGACACTCTTTCCTCCATACTTTAGTAACCCTCTGATGAAATCCATGGAAACCTCCTCCCATTGCTAACTTGGGATGGATAATGGTTGTAAAAGACCTAGGGTATTAATTGTTTCCACCTTATTTTGTTGGAAAACCAAACATTCTGCCACAAACCTTTGAACATCAGTTTTAAGGCCATCCCAAACAAAATCCTTCTTGACTCTATGGTAGGTTTTCAAAAATCCTGAGTGCCCTCCTACTGGAGAGGTGTGCATTTCCAATAGTACCTTTTGTTTGAGTTGGGATTTCTTACATAGATATAAGTGATATTTGTACCATAGTGAATCATTTTTCCATGTAAATGTATCTAATGCACTAGAATCCTGCTGCAAACATTGAATGAGAGTCCACACTTTTTCGTCATTCTTCCATTCATCCGTTGCTTCTATTATCCAATCGGGTTGGATGATTGAGATAGTATAGAGAAAGGTCTCAACATCTTCATCCTTTCTTGAGAGTGCATCTACCACAACATTTTTCTTCTCCTTTTTATAGACAATTTAAAAATCATAACCCAATATCTTGGTTACCCATTTTTGTTGTTCTTCTAAAGATAGTCTTTGTTCCAAGAAGTATTTAAGACTATCATGATCTGTTTTGACCTTGAAGTGCCTACCTATTAGGTAAGGA
>SNQJ01S0022713.1:70111-84361 GCA_010110895.2 Picea sitchensis | reverse complement strand
TATGACATATAAGACTCTTCTATCATGGAGCAATAAAACTTTAATCACCCATAATAATTGTCTTTATCCAAATGCTTTAAAGAGCCCTTGGATGTTACAAATATATACTTGGAAATTTCCTTTTGATAAGTTCGATGCTTTAAAGAGCCCTTGGATGTTACAAATATATACTTGGAAATTTCCATTTGATAAGTTCGATGCCTTTTGTTAGCCAAGATATCGTATAATCCAATCCATAGCAACGTTCTTTTTTTTTAATCCATGATATGGCATGAGGATAATCCTAAAAGAAAGTTTGGTATAATTAAATATTAGAGAGGGATACTTGAAAAAATGGGTCAATGCAAATTTACGGAAGTAGTGTGACATGAGATTTTAATAATTGTTTACTTTCCCTTTATTAAAAAGCTATGAAGGTGAGGTGAGTCATGGAACATAAAGGAGTTGTATGATGGCAAATGATCTCATATAATGATTTTTCAATATGATATGATTTTTCAATATGGAGTGTACTAATTGGGAATGAAGTTAAAGTTAAATTGTTGGTCTTAAATAAAAGGAGGTCATATAATAAAATATGACCTCCTTTTATTTAAGACCAACAATTTAACTTCCTAATGGTTAAGAACATGTGTTTCCTCTTAAGAGGTCACAGGTTCAAATCCAGAGGGGGGTAGGGTATGTATACCTTCGTAGACTTTACCAGTCAAATCGTTGGGCGGAGGGGGGTCCTTTGTCCCACAAACAAGGGGGTCTCATACACCAATTTGGTGTGTTGGCTTGGCCGTGACCTTAAAAATAGATTATTATTATTATTATTATTATTATTATTATTATCCTTTGATATTGTAAAATGTCAAGGTCATTATTTCAAGACATGATAGAATACTTAGAAAAAGAGAGGCATGAGAAATACATGTGGACCTGGATTTTGAGTATAGAAATGACAAGGTTAAGAATGCAGAGCGCCTCGAAAATAAGCCATATGAATTATAGGTCAAACCCATAATAATGTCACTGAGTGCATTGCGCCAACCTTTTCGAGATTGCGTAAGTACTGAAAATTGAGGGGAAGCTTGGCAATGCTTTGTCGGCTAAGTACTGTTGACTGAAATCGTCGTCAACAATATCATAATACTTTTTCTTTATGTTGATGATCTTATCCTCACTAGTAGTGATCTTAAACTTTTAAACCATGTGAAAACCAGCCTTAAGAAGAAATTTGAAATGACAGACTTAGGTTTTTTGCATTATTTCCTTAGCCTCCAAGTATTGCAAACTAAGGAATGAATATTTCTTTCCCAGTCTAAGTATGTTTGTGACCTTCTTCGTCGCTTTCACATGGAATATTCTAAACCATCCCCTTCTCCCTTCCAATCTAGAGTCAAACTTGTTTCCACATGTACTTCACTCGAATTTGATTCCAATTTGTACCATCAATTAGTCGGTATCCTCTTATATTTGACTTATACATGTCATGATATTTCCTTTGTTGTTGGTCTTGTTTCCTGGTATATGCAAACACCCCATGAAATCCATTGGAAAACAACTAAAAGTATACTTTGGTATTTTTTGGGTACAATTCAATTCAGGATACATTACAACTCAAGGGGGACTCCCTTATTGGTTAGTTTCACTTATTCAAATTGGGTCGGTGACCCTGATGATCAAAAGTATACTGCAGGTTATGTTTTCATCATTGGTTAAGGACCTATCACTTGGGCCTGTAATAAAAAACAGGATATTGCTCTTTCTTCAGCAGAAGTAGAGTACCAAGCAGTTGTTAGTGCAAATCAAGAAGCCTTGTGGATTTGGCATATCATTTCAAAGTTTGGATTCCAACAACAACATCCAACCACCCTCTGGTGCGACAACTAGAGTGTCATCAAGCTCGCCAAAGATCAAGTTCAACATTAGCGCAGCAAACACATCAAGATACACAAGCACTTCATCAGGAAGCTCATTCATGATCGAGTTATTGAAGTGTTATTTTTCCCTACAGAAGATCAAGTTGCATACATTTTCTCAAAATCTCTTACAAATCAAAGTTTTCCAAACTTCGATCTATGTTAGGAGTTCAAGAAGTTGTCATTAACGGAGGATAGACTCTAATGCCTCCTTCATTTTCCTATTGTGTCACCTTTGTAAATCCTTCAATCCTATCCCAAGTTTTTCTTAAGGGGTGATGTTAGGATATTTAGACACTTAGGAGTTAGTTAAGATCAAATTAGTCTAATTTGTTGTTAAGTTAAAGTGTGTTTATTTAGTATGCATTTCCTTTCAAATTTTTCTTAGGTTTTTATGATTTGCTTAAACCGGATCTACTAAAAATTGCTCATGAATCACAGAGGACCATAAACATTTGGGGGTATTTTAATGCAACATTCTTATCCCTTATCCCGAAGAAACAAGCCTCAACTTATTTTGAAAACTTCGTGATCCAGGTGGATATTGATGACCACCCACCTATTCCAACTGGCTCCTCTTGACAGTTTTTAGTTCAACACGTTCTTTTGTACTTCTTTGTAATTGTGGGTTCTACACTTCTGGGGTTGTCTGAATCCCTACACATCTTATAGGTGGATACCGATGGCCTCCCACCTAATCCAACTAACTTATTTTGTATATTTTCATGTCAACACATCTTGTTGTACTTCCAGGGCCATTTTGGCACCCTAAATAGTGTTTTTTTGGCTCGCCACAGTCAAACTATAGACAGAGTTAGAGTTTGATGGTGTAATGTGTATTTATCAAAAATACCTTTTCAACAAGCTATCACATGCCTAAAACGAAGGTCGTATGCAGAAGTTATGACCCCATGAAGTTGAGGTACCAACTTACCCATAGGGACCCACATAACATTTGGCATTTCATCTCCTAGGGTTAGGTTTTTGGATGTCTAGGATTTTGAAATTCATGAGTAATGTTAAAAAAGGCCTATAGAGCCTCATTGTAATCATTATGCTCAGAAAGATGTGCGTAGCATCCACATCTCTTCTCAGAGATAGCTACCACCATTCGAGCAAGTGGTTCAGTTCTGTAGTTTTACAGTTTCATCCTATTTCATTTATTCAATAGAAGATATTGTTCACTGAATATCTATATTGTTCTTCATATCTTTGTGTTTATTGTATTCATTGTGTTAATTAGTTCATTCCGCTTCTAAATCTAGATTAGTGGTATCGGAGCGGTCTGCTCTTCATTTATGTTTCTTCGTGCATGTCCCCGACACGATCTGGGTACAAGAAGTTGGGACTCGAACCAATCGACCCTTTGCAAGATTATTCATGCCAAGCCCGACAAAAACCCATGGGGGACAAAAAGAAATATAATGGAGCAGGAGATCATTTTAAAATGTTGCTCGAGGAATACCTTGTGCGAAAAAGGAATGAAATGATGGACAACTTTGTGAAGATCCTTCGACGGTTGCCCACAGGAGAAGCATCTTCATCAAGCGGCCATGCAACCCCCTTCAAGGTACATGTAAATTTTTATATTCCACTATTTGAAGGACTAATAGATGTGGATGTCGTAGATAAATGGTTGAATATGCTCGAAGGGTATTTTTCAGTCCACAATTTTTTCAATAGGGAAAAGATTAATTTTTCACTCCTCAAGAACGTCCCCCATGTTAAGTACTAGTGGGATACTTACTCTGATCAAAGGGCCATAGAGGCATCTGCAATATTTGTGGTTTCCCCTACATGGGATTCCTTCTGGGATGCCATTAAAGAACAGTACTACCATGTTGCAAGCTAGGAGGACCAGTACACCAGATGGACCACCCTGAGTCGGGAAAGGGACCAGAAAGCACCAGATTTCACCAATATTTTCCATACCCTGTGCACCAAATCAGGTATAGAATCTAAGTGACATATGGTGCTCATATACTACAGTTGTTTGCATAGATACATTCAAACAGAAATGGAGTTTCTAGACATCACCTCACTGGGTACGGCTTATAGATATGTTGTCAAGATCGAGCATAAATTTAAGCAGAAGAGGCGAGAGCTTGGATCTGCAAACTCTTCACAGCCGAAACAAGGAAAAGGTGGCCCCAACCCACACCACAATGGATAGAGAAAATATTCCACTCTCAGGACAACTAGTCCAATCTACAACACAAGAAAGTCAATGAGAATATGAATAAGGACACAAGAAAATGGTGTCAATAACATAAAATCCCTTGGCACAACACTAAAGAATGTCGCTCCAAGAAGTCACTTGTGGTCGAGTTGAAGGCTTCTGAGTTAGAGGTCAATTCTAAATCTGAATCAAATCCATAAGGAGGGAAGAGGATTATCGATGTTGAACCCAGTGCCATTGTCGCTACCACAAAATTCCATCCAAGTGAACCAGAAGAATCAGAGGAAAGGGAATGCCTCTTTCACTCACATATGTGGGTAAAGGGGTCTCCGCTTCATTTCATTTTTTATAGAGAAAGTCAGAAGAACCCGATCTCAGCAGAGGTCGTCAAACAACTAGACCTACCAACAACACCGCACCCACAACCCTACACCATTGGTTGGCTTCGCCAAGGAAGATATCTTTGTGTCAGCCAACAGTTTCGTCTGCCCTACGACATCAAGCCTTTCAAAGATGAGGTATTGTGTGATATTTCTCCCCTTGAAGATTGTGATGTTCTTTTAAGACATCCATATTTGTGGAAGCTCCATGTTGTGTATGAGTCTAGATCTCATAGTGTTATTATTACTTTGGGTAGACAATTGTATAGGATACCAGAGGTAGCACCGCCTACCATTATTTCTTTAATCTCTGCTAAGCAATGTAGTAAGGTCATTTCACGGACCGGAAAGTGCATATTCTTTGTGATTTGTGCTCAAAGTAAGAAGAAGGTCGTCGCCACAAACATGGCCTCTACACATAACCTCTCTTTGCAGCAGAAGCAAGTGGACGGGATCATGTAAGAGTACAAATACATCTTCTCCTCACCCATCGGGGTACCAACGCACTGCCAAGTAAAGCATCCAATTGATCTCACCCTTGATGCACCTCCATCTAATGGACCAGTATATCGTCGCTCGCTAATGGAAAATGATGAAATCAAGCATCAGATCCAAGAGATTATTCAAAAGGGGCACATCAGACCCATCTCCTCCCCTTGCAGCAACTCAATTGTATTGGTGCAAAAGAAGGACGGGACCTGACGACTCTGCATTGATTACAAAGCATTAAACAAAATCACAGTCAGGAATCGGTACCCAATTTCTAGGATTGATGACCTCCTTGACCAACTCAAGGGGGGGAATTTCTTCAACAAGATTGACCTAAAGTCTGGCTACCACCAAGTTCCCATCAAACCAATTGATGTATGGAAGACAACTTTCAAATCTAAAGAAGGTCTCTTTGAATGGATGGTCATGCTCTTTGGCTTAAAAAATGTGCTAGCCACTTTTATGAGGTTGATGGATGATGTATTAAGACCCTTCACCAACTCTTTTTGGTGGTATATGTTGGAACTTAGGTTTGCATCGCTTCCCTACCCCTTCGTTCACCTATAACATCTTCTTAAAATCCTGATTTTTTTTTTGTGTTTGCTAAGTTATTCTCCACATTTTAATGACTCAGCTTCAATGGCCCCTACCCCTCTTTACTTATTTTGCACCATATTTTTCTTTCTTGAAAGGTGATTACATGTTCTGGTTTGAGTTTGAAACATATGTCATCTTGGTTTACCGCTAATTGAGCATGCAGCAGGTTGACCAAGTCCTTTGTATGCACATGAAACATCCAAAATAAAAAAACGCAGCAATTCGGAGCAATGGATTTCAGGCCTAGATTGTGAGCAAACAGACAGGTTAAATTTTCGACGATGGAGATCTAATAGTCAATTATGATCAATGGCTCCTATGCATTTGGGGTTTCAAAATCATGTGAGGTTTAACAACAAAGTAATATGAATCTTTACTATGAAACTTCAGCATTCGGGCGTCCGAGCTTGTCATTGTTTCAATCCTAAAAAGTTCCCGAAGTGTCGGAGCCCTGAACTGCCATGTCACTCCAGGAGATTGTCCTCCGAGATATATTCATACTCTATAGTCAAAATATCTCTAACACCAAAGTTTTGAAGTGTTGAAGCATCGGAGCTCTGAAGTGTCAAAGTGTTGGAGCCCCTTTCTCATAAGTTCTTCTTTAATTGACATGTCATATGCCACTTGTCAGTTGATTCTAGATGACACGTGGCACTCATTTTAGGCACTTTGGTTACGTCATCCATTCTATTTCAGGTGACACATGTCACTCTCTTTTTATGACACGTCACTGACTATGACAACATGTTACCACGTCACTCCAAGAGATTTCAATCCAAAGAAAACACAGTTCCTTGGAGCTCCGAAGCTTCGAAGTGATAAAGTGTTGATGGGCCAGAATCCCCGAATTCTAAAAATATGTTGCCACGTCACTCTAGAAGATCATCACTCTGGAAGATTTCAATTCATAGAAAACATAGTTCCTCGGAGCTCCGGAGCTCCAAAGTGCCGAAGTGTCGAAATATTAAAGGATTAAAGTATCCTAATCTTCAATGAATTTTCTTAAGTGATAAGAATTGCTTAATGACTTCGCGAGTTCGGTCATTTGAGAGATATTTATATTCTTCATTTGAAATCTCTTGAATGCCAAATTTTCTAAGTGGCTTATCCTCATTAACAGACCACAACCAATCCATCACTGAGCAAGACAAGAAGAAAGGATCGGTTACGGTCAAGATGAAGGAGTGCTTGAAGAAGTTGCCAACCCACCCAGTTGTCTCCCAGTGGCCTCCAACAGCGTGCATGGATACCAGTGCTCAATACAGAACTCAGTTATGTCACTCCTAGTCAGTTTTTGTCAAAGCTCATTTTACTCCAGCATATGCATTAGTCTAGTTTGTTGCAAAGTAGCAGTTCTTAGTTGTTTAACTGCAAGACTCTTTTAGATTAAGGCATCATAAGTGGTCATTTGTGTGTGATATGAACCACTTCTTTTTTATTAAGTCAAGCTCAAAGTATACCTTAATATACTCCAACAATGTTTTTAGCTAATTTAATAAGTTGTTTTACAACTGGTAGTGTAGAGTTAAGCCTCAGTCCCAGATGGACGAGAGCCTCTACAACTTTGATAAATATGAAATTTTTGTATGTTTTGAAGGTGCGGTTTTTGGGAAAAGAAGATCAGTACATCAGTTGGTTTAACCTATTATATGCATGGATTAAATTTCTCTACCTTGTGAATATACTTTTGATGACAGTGTTTTTGTCCAAATATTCATGTGTTTTTATCTTATCTTGAATGCAGTTTTTGATCTGTGCAAAGTACATTTCATTTCCTTAAACTATTGTATAACTTATCTTTACTAATATGCAACCTGTAAAACAGCTAATGCTTTGGTGAAGATTTGTTTTTATTGCAACCTGTGGGAGAAATTGTGTTTTTGATACATGTTTAATGTCTTGAAATGATATTTTAAGTATTAAACTTCTTGCAACAGATTATTCATTGAGTGGTTTGTTGTTTCCCTTTGTTTTTACCTCTATTATTTTACTTGTCTGTAATTTGTGTGCCACCAGCCAAGGAGGATCCTCATCCATATCATTTTTCCAACCCCACCATGCTCTTGTCTTGGTAAAACCAACCCTCTAACTGACCCACAAAATCAAAAACCAACCATTATAAACTTGTGGTGGCCTAGCCCTACCCTTTAGCAGTCAGGTGCAGACTTTAGGACCAATAGTGTATTTGGATGACATCCTCATTTTTAGCAGAACTTGGGAGGAGCACATGCGGCATATTCAACAGGTTTTGAGAACTCTGCGGCAGCACAAGCTATATGTCAACTTGGAAAAATGCTCCTTTGGAATGAACATGGTCCAATACTTGGACTACATTGTTGATGAGCATGGGGTACATGTTGATCCAGCTAAGATCCAATTCATTCGTGATTGGTCAGCCCCGACCACACTAACCGAGCTTTGGAGCTTCTTAGGACTGGCCAACTTCTACTAACGGTTTGTGTTGGGATTCTCCCATATTTCATGGGCCCTTAGCCAAGTGACCAAGGGTGGTGACAGGGAAAAGTTTGTGTGGGGGAAGGAACAACAATGAGAATTTGATGATCTAAAGCATCGCTTGTGATTAGCTCCAGTAATATCCTTTCCTGATCTGCAACAACCGTTCGATATTGAGACCAATGCATCTGACTATGTTGTAAGCACAATTCTCACTCATCACGATCATCCAGTGGAATACCATAGTGAGACACTCTCAGATATTGTCTGGAAATACCCCACCTATGACAAGGAAATGTATTCCATTGTACAATCCTGTTGTCAATGGAAACATTACATTCTAGGAAAGGAGATGATCATCCACATTGATCACAAGCCTCTGCAGTTCATACAGACACACTGGAAGTTGCAGAATGGCAATCATCAGAAGTGTTCCACCTACCTATAGTAGTTCCATCTCAACATCAAGTATAATACATGGAGCACAAATTGTGTCATTGACTACCTCAGTCGACCTCTCGTGGCTACACTCACCATTGTGCTCCATTCATGTGGACATGAGGCATCTGAGTGCCCCCAACTTTATCAGCAAGATCTGGACTTCGCCACCACCTATCATCTCTTGGGTACATGTGCAAATGTCGCCAATTTTCACATTCAAAACAGACTGTTATGCCATCTAAGCCATCTATGTGTTCCTGCAAGAGAGCGTGCAAAGCTGATTTGGGTGGCATAGAGAAAATTTTGGTCGTTCTACAGAAAGATTTTTATTGGCCAAAACTTCGACAGAACGTCAACAAGTATATCATATCTTGCACTTCCTGTGTCATTGCCAATCCCACCATCAAGAAGCAAGGCTTATACACCCCTCTTCCTACTCCTGAGAAGCCTTGGGAATCCATCTCAATGCATTACATGTCTTTCCTTCCACCCACCAATCAAGGCAATGATTGTGTATTTGTGGTCCTTGATCAATTTTCGAAGATGGCCATCCCCATAGCCTGTAAGAAGAACATCAAAGCGGTAGATACTACCAAGCTCTTCTTCGAACAAGTGTGGGTCCATTTTGGGATACCATTGACCATCATCTTCGACCGGGATAGCAGGGTCCTCAACACATTTTGGTCGAGTCTCACGTCATTGTTGGACACCAAGCTCACTAAACCCACTTCTTTCCACCCCCAAACTGACGGCCAAAAAAAGGTCGTCAATTGGATGATTGTGCACATATTATTCATGTACAAATCTAAGCATTTGCGTACATGGGACAAGAGTCTCCCCTATGTTCATCATAGTTACAACAGGGCTCTCCATAGCTCCATCGACCATAGCCCATTTTAGGTGGGGTTGGAATTCCAACCCTTGGGTCCAATTGATGTTGCACTACCTATTGAAACCACACAGACAGACTCTTCCCATGTCCATTTTGAGACCGACAAAGCCACCAGATTCATTGAGTGGATTCAGCACCTCTTCCAATAGGTCCATGATATTTTGCAGAAAGCCAATGCGAAGTACAAGCAGCGCCATGATCAACACAGGGTACCGCACCAGTTTCAGGTTGGAGACAAGGTCTAGTTACATTTGCAGAAAGAGTGTATTACAGGGCCCCATGGGAAGATCTTCTCACTTTTCTATGGGCCCTACACTATCACCAAGGTTGTGGGTAACACTGCTTTTGAGCTCAACACTCCACCCTTCCTTGGCTTGCACCCAATGTTCAATGTGAACCTCCTTTGTCCATATTTTCCACCATTATTGGACACCTCGGAGATTGCAGAACAGCCGACACCAAGATATCTCAACCCTGACTGCATGGAATAGGCATCCACTGATCATATAGTGGACACACAAGTCAAGGGAACTTGCCAACAGAGGATCCAGCGTTATCGAGTTTTCAAGGTAGGGCAGCTCCTACACCAAGGAAAGTGGCTCACTGGGGGCCAAATTCAAGAGAAGTTTCCTCACCTGATGGGGGAACTCAACACAATGGATACCATTGATTCCTAAGGGGGGAGGACTGGTCCAGTTGGATATTGGTGGCCAACCACCTATTCCAACTGGCTCCTCTTGATATTTTTTAGTTCAACACGTTCTTTTGTACTTCTTTGTAATTGTGGGTTCTACACTTCCAGGGTTGTGTGAAGCCCTACACATCTTCCAGGTGGATACCGGTGGCCTCCCATCTAATCCAACTGGCTTATTTTGTATGTTTTCATGTCAGCACATCTTGTCTTACTTCTAGGGCCGTTTTGGGGCCCTAAACAGTGTTTTTTTGGCTCGTCATAGTCAAACTATAGATGAAGTTAGAGTTTGACAGTGTAATGCATAGTTCTCAAAAAGACCTTTCCAACAAGATATCACGTGCCTAAAATGGAGGTCGTATACAAAAGTTACGAGCCCGGGAAGTTGAGGTACCAACTTACCCATAGGGGCCCACATAACTTTTGGTGTTTCATCTCCTAGGGTTAGGTTTTTGGATGTCTATGGTTTTGGCATTCATGGGTAATCTTTAAAAAGGCCTCTGAAGCCTCATTATAATCATTTTTCTCAAAAGGATGTGCATAGTAGCCACATCTCTTCTCAAATATAGCTACCACCATTCGACCAATTGTTTCAATTCTGCAGTTTTACAGTTTTAGCCTATTTCATTTATTCAATAGAAGATAGTGTTCACTGGATATCTATGTTGTCATTCATATCTATGTGTTTATTGTATTCAATTTTTTAATCATTTCGTTTCACTCCTAAATCTGGATTACTTCGGGCCCATAGATTGTTGTAATTTGATCTACAAACTCATAGCTAAAATCATAGCCAATCGGCTTAAGCCCATTTTTAGTGACATCATTTTAGAGGAACAATATGGTTTTTTATTTAAGAGACAAATTCACAATGTCATCTCTTTAACAAAAGAAGTCCTTCATTCAATTAAGTTAAAAATTATCTCATCAATTGTAATGAAGCTCTATCTATCTAAATCTTATGACGAGGTGAGTTGGACCTTTGTCAAACTAGCCTTGATTCAAATGGGAATGAATATGAATTTGATCAATTGGATTATGGGATGCATCGAATCTTGTTCTTTTGAAATCCTTATAAACAGGGGGCCATCCCAGTTCTTTCTCTCTTCTATAGGGCTTTGTCAAGGATTCCCATTGTCCTCGTTCCTTTTTCTTATCATTTCCAAGGGCCTTAGTCTTCTTCGAAAAAATGCCTAAAGACGTGGCCTATTAAAAGGTCTGGAAATCACAACTTCAGATATCTTAACCCATTTACTCTTCGGTGATGATATGATTCTTTTTGGTGCAGAGTCATTCTCAAAATTTCAATCTTTGAAGACCATTCAAGATCTTTTTTGTTTATCAACGAGGATGCAAGTCAACATGGAAAAGTCATTTTTTCTTGATAATGGTTTACAAGAGGACGTTATAGAATAGTTGGATGCATTACTACCATCTGCAAGGAAAAATAGAGATGAAGGGTTGAAATATTTGGGCTTTGTGCTCAAGCCCAATGATTATCATTTTATAGATTGGATGTGGTTGTTAAAAAAAGTTCAAACGAGGATATCATTTTGGGTGCATCGGTAGTTATCAAGAGGTGGGAGATTAATTCTTTTGAATTCAGTATTGAGTAGCATTCATGTGTATTGGGTATCAATTGCCAAAATACCAAAAGATATCCTAACCAAGATTAGAAAACTTTGTTTTCATTTCCTGTGGTATGGGAATAAGGAGAAAGGTGGAGTCCCATTGGTGAAATGGTCAAAGATAGTGATGCCTGAGGAGCTAGGTGGTTAGGGCATCAAAAACATTTATTGGTTTTACAGGTCTCTTGCAGCAAAAAATTTATGGAGATTGATCCATAAAATTTTGTTATGGGGAAAAGTAATGGCGTCAAAGTACATCCCAGGCCTGTCATTTGTAGATTGGATGAGATCACCCAAGAAATCATCGCTCAACAGTTCGATCTGTTGGAAGGAAATGGTCGAATCTTTTTCATTGCTAGGCGACTGGTTAGTTTGGAACGTGCGGAATGGTAAAAGTATCAAGATCGAGGAATATACCTGGGTAAAATCAAGCGAGGGATACAAACTCTCAGAAAAAATGGTGAATTCTCTGCATAAAAAAGGAACTTTCACCTTGAGGGATGTTTCGATTTGAGACATAGTCAACATCGGTAAAAGTTTGTGGAATTCGGTTGATCTATTAGAGCTTGCAGGAAAGAATGCGGGGTATTGGGAGGGATATAAATATTTTAAACTCCAATTTAATCACACTACAGGAGGATGAATAGGACTTGCTATATTGGTTAAGAAATGAGAAGAATGGAAGCTACATGGTGAAGTTAGGTTATCAGGTGTTAGCATAGGAAGCCTTTGAAGGGGAAAGGAATGGTGGTGGAAATTTATATGGGAAACCAGTGCGCCAAATAAAGTGAATATCCTTCTATGGGTGGTGATGGAAAACAAGATCTTGACTTGGAATAATGGTTTGAAAAGAGGTTGGATCGGTCCCAACAGGTGCTCTATATGAAATTCGGATATGGAATCAGTGGAGCACCTATTTGTTTTATGCCATATGCACAACAGGTTTGACAGGGCAAAGAATTAAAAATTCGCTCACATTTTCTGGGAGGTGATTTGGCAGGCTGGTTGAATTCATGGAAGGAGGACCTGGAGATTAAAGAATACATGTCTCTCCCTTTCTTCTTATTTTACTTATTGTGGTGGTCCAAGAATGTTTCAGTTTTTTAGGATTCCTTTATAACTACAGAAGTAGTGGTTGGTATAATCAACAAGCTCATTGTGGAGTTCAGGACGGAGAATAAAGCCCCAAAAATTAGAAAGCCCACAATGTCGTCGCTAGTGGAAGGGGTTCCTTGGGGATATTTCAATGGGGCCAGCCAAGGGCATCCTTACAGATGTGGAGCAGGGGTAGTTTTGTTAATAACCAACACTCATTATTTCAAAATAAGATATGCCCATGGTAAAGGGATGAACATGAAAGAAGAAATTTATTCCCTTTGGTATTTGTTGTTTCAGGTCGACATGTTAAAACTAAGGAAGATTTAGGTGTTTGGTGACTCTTGGGTCACTATTGATTGGGTTAAATAAAATTCTCAACTACAGGTGGGGCAACTTCAACCTTTAATGAGACAGAAGTGGTACTCTTTTAATCATATATATATAGAACTAAATATTTTAGCCGATGGGATTTCCAAGGAATCATTAATACTGGAGGAGGGTTCTTTTATTATCTAGGAATTTTTTGATGGCCAATTTTATGAAGAAATATCATTTTTGCTTTAATTTATGAAGAAATTCTAGGTCAAAAATGATCATTTTTAATGTAAATCTTTGCTCAAAGAAAAGTAGGAATAGAAAGTGAAGAAAGAGGAGAAATGTGGGGTATGTAGGCATGTAGACTTTTTGAAGTAAAAATTGTAATTGGAAATGATTAGTATAGTCCTGCACAAAACTGCAATAAGTATATTCTATCCTTTTTTGGAATATAAAGTTTTTTCATTCTTGGAATATATATATTTTTTTCCTTGGAAAAAAAGCGTAATTTTATTCACCCGAGACAAAATTACCTTTTGTAGGTGTTGATCACTTTCCATCCATTTCAAACAGATGGGTTGTCCTTCTGTCATCAATAGGAATATATACAATGCATTATGAGATACAAATATAAGTGTCGAGTAGATATGCAAATGTCATGTGTTGGTTTCCTGTGAGTGAAGCCATATTGTGCCATAGAAAATAGTGAGTCGTTCATCCTTTCGAAGGATTGTTGTTTTTCCAAGAGGAAGTTTTATCCCAAGGCCTCTATGAAGGGGTCGTGAAAAAAATCAAATGTGTCTTCATCCTTTGTTTCCAAAATATGCCATGACCCAAATGGAATATGCAGTCTGGCCTTTGAAAGAGAATCAGCTAACTAATTATGTTCCATGTATAGATGTTTAAGTGAGTAATTGTTAAGAGTGTGTAATAATCTGAAGATTTCCTCTAAAAATTGTTGAAAAAAGATGTTGTGGCAAGATTGTTGTTTGCTAGTCTAGTTGATAACATTTTTGGAGTCTCCAAAAATTTGAAGATTGTAGATCCCTTTTTCCACTACAAATTGTAGCAGTAACTTTAATAAAATTGTTTATTCATGTTCCCAGTCCCATTTTGATTTTGAAGAAGTGTCTGTTGGAGAGGTAGAGGGTTGCACCACCTCCACAGGGTTTATTTTGT
>SNQJ01S0022713.1:23053-58244 GCA_010110895.2 Picea sitchensis | reverse complement strand
GGTTGATTACAGGTTGTTTGGCACAGGTTGGTGCATGGTTGATGCACTTGTTTATGTTGACAGATTGATATTTATTGAGGATTGTTGTCTCATCTCAGTTGGTCTTGAGAATGTAAGCTGAGTCTTGCATATAGATTTGGTGCTCTTGTATATTTTCACTCTATTTAGTTGTTGTTGAAAAACCTCTGGATTGAATTCCATAATAAAAAGAAAAATTATACATACATCTTGTGTTCTTTGTGTTCCTTGTGGAGATGATTTGTTGATGATATGTTGCTGATATATGTTGTTGATATGTATTCACATCTAACTGATTATAAATGAAAACAATGAGTAATGAGAAAATGTTGAATGTTAACTAAGGATTTTTTATGTAAGAGGGAAGTTTTGGGAAAAATATCCCCACACTCATTCACCCCCCCCCCCTCTAAGTGTGGTAGGTGTGTCCAACAAGGAGTTTGTTACCCACTTCCAACCTATATAAACTAGAGGTTCTTGAAGCCAAATAAAAGTTAAGAATGGGAAAATGTTGAAGAATTGTTGAGCCAAAGCCATTTTTTATGCAGTGAAACCATTGAGGAGAGCACCTTTGCGGGCCATTTATGGGAGCTTCGTTCATCCGTTTTCAGTGTCGTAATTTGTGACGGTTTCTTGAGATCTAGAAGAACACAGCCAGATTA
Organism: Picea sitchensis; assembly: GCA_010110895.2. Classification (NCBI taxonomy): domain Eukaryota; kingdom Viridiplantae; phylum Streptophyta; class Pinopsida; order Pinales; family Pinaceae; genus Picea; species Picea sitchensis. The sequence goes on along the minus strand of SNQJ01S0022713.1, from coordinate 57,564 downwards.
GTTTGTAATCCATTTGGCACTATTGTGATGTACTTTTGAAGCTTCAAAAAGAAATAACAAAGCCTCACCCACTGAGACAAAGGCTCGGAGACGTAGGCGAGATTGTCAAACTCTGTTATCCACTTTTGTTGCTATGGTTTGTTGTTTCTTCATGCTTATTTCCATATATGTATATTGATTTATGGTTGCCATGTTTTCTTCATTAATTCTTCCTCTTTCATCAAATTCCTAAATGGTTATTTAACTCATGCTTTAAAACTCAACCATTGTCGTCAAAAGATCTTTTCGAATCAAGTGGTATCAAAGCTAGTTGACGGTTGGTTTTTTTTTAGTTTGCATGATTATCAGGGAAAAGTTTAATCATGGTGAAGGTGAGATTTTTGAAGAGAATCCTGACATTGGATTGAGAAATATAACTTCTCAAATTGAGAATATGACATCTGAAGAGGGACTTTCTCATGAGGATAAAGAGTTTCAAAAAACTTTCTTTGCCATGTCGGAGATGATGAAGGTTCTATATGAGGATTACTTGGAATGGAAGAGATTGGTTCTAGGTGAATCTTCAAAGGTCAAAAGTGAAGAATGAGAGGATCCTCCTCAAACTTCTCCTTCACCTCCTTCTTCTCCATAAACTTCTTCTTCTTCAAGTTCAAGTTCCAAATCCACCACAAGAAAACATTCCCATAAACATAAACAAGAAATGTCTTTACTTAAGCTTGATGTGAAATTTGAATTACCTATGTATGATGGTGAAGTCAATGCAGAGAGGCTAGGTCAAACAGATGGAGGTTTATTGCAGTGTGAAACAAATCAAGGATGAGGCAACTCAAATCAAGTTGGCATCGCTTCGACTTGTAGGCACAGTACTCATCTGGTGGAAAAGCAAGTTGCAAAATAGCACGCAACAAGTGGGTAATGTATTTCCATCATGGCAAGTTTTGTTTTTGCGCTTAGAAAACAATTTTATCCTTTGGGTTATAAAGAGAAGGTCTTAATTGAATGGCAAGGTCTTAAACTAAGAAAAGGACAAACAGTGCAAGAATACACAGATGACTTTCGTAAGATGGCATTGATGTTAGATATTCCTTTACATACCCAAGAAACTCTAATGAAGTATATAGGAGGTTTACCTGCACATATTAGTAACACTATATTTATGTTTGGACCTACTAATATTTATGAGGTTTATGTTCAGGAAACATACATTGAGGTAGGGAAAACAGGACTTGGTATAACAGGGGAATCGCCTTCGAGAAAAGAGGACAAACGGAAGTGGAATTGGAAAAAGGAAAATTCAGTGGCAAGAAAGGAAGAGAAGCCCTCTTGCAAGCATTGCAAAAAAGAAGGGAATGATGAGGACCATTGCTGGCAATTGCATCCCGAGAAGAGACTGAATTGGTTCAAATAAAGGAAAGGGAGGCAAACAGTTGCAGCAAAAACACGGCCAACAGACTTGGGATCGGATTCGGGTGATGAATCTAAAATCTTATCAGTTGGTTTGACAGGTAAAATTGGTGATGGATTTGATTCTAGAAGTAAATTGTTTCACCTAAGCGTCATAATGAAACATAATAAGGTCAACACATTGATAGATAATGGATCTCAATCTAACTTGATTTCAGAGGAATTGGATAAACAATTGGGATTTAACACTCGGATGCATCATAAGACTTACTCACTTAAATGGATAAGCACCAATCATAAATTGCACATAACAAAGCAATGCACATTAAATTTTAAAATTTCATCCAAGTTTGTGGATGAGGTAACATGTGATGTGGTGCCACTCAATGAATGTGGAATGGTATTAGGTAGTCCTTATTTGTATGATCGTAAAGCAATCTTCTACAGGGAACAGAATCAATATCACTTAATCAAAGCAGGAAAAGAATATGTGGTACATGCTCATAATTTAAAATCAAATCAATCTCTTCAAACAATGGAACAATTAAGAAAGGCATCTCATGCAAGCAACACACCTAGAATTGTTTCAAATAAAGTAATTGATCTTAAGCAAGAACATGAGATGATTGTAGAATGGAAGATCAATCACACCTTGCTTCAAGATAAGATAATGTCTTGCAAATACTACAAACATATTATCTCATTTGTAGTCATATTTCTGATGTTATCACTAGTAATGTTGTGAACATGGATGATAGTGGCTTTAGTAAGATGTGACAGAGTACAAGTGGTTAACAATATGTTGTAAATTATCATGGTTGTTTTATAGTTGATCGTGATGAGACAGGTGCACAGGATAGATTTTAAAGACAAAGAACAAGTGGGGTGGCCTATCCCGCACTTGATAACTGGTTAGTATCCTTTTGGAGGACCAAAATGTCTTTCGTGGGGAGGCATGTTCCAGAATGGATCTAGGGACCAAAATGGGTCCAAGAAGGCCTAAAAATCAAATTTCTCATAATGGATTCAAAACAGATGTGTGTGTAGGCCTCGTCGATATGAACCCAACACAACTTGAAAGGGCTCAAACGAACACCATATGCGAAAGATATCGTGATCTATTCATTTGGACAAACAGGCAAAAATTGATGACTGTGCAGTCTGTACAATCCGTACAGTGCTGACGTGGAAGGTGACTGTACAGGTCATATGGTCGTACAGTGACGTGGTAGGTACAGTGGATGCTGACTTGGTAGACACATAGCAGATAGATGGATGAATCATATTCTGACGCGTGGCATGTATGTGGGCTAATAGTATGGTGCCACATGGCCCAATCTTGGGTTGCCACATGGCACCCCTCGGTTGGTCGTATTGGTAAAATTTGTATACACTCTCGGGGATTCAAACCTGTGACCTCTGGTCCAGGTGGCGAAAGACTTGGTAGTTCTAGGCTACCAGCCCTCCAACGGTACTTCTTGTAAACTATAGTTTAAATAAATTATTTAAACTTACTATGTTTTAGTTCAGGCAAAGAATAGGGCTGGGGCCTAGCCCCAACCCCAGCACATATCCATATGACCTATCCACATAACCTTAACCTATCACTTGGCGTGGGAGTTGGTACGCAGTCTAGTGTTCAACTCCTTCGCTTACCACATGACTGTTTGATATGACCACCCTTTAGTGTATGGTGTGGATATGTTGGGATAGTGCTCATTCATCTAGGCTAGCCCATCGACCAGGGCATGCGACCAAGGGGTTTAGACTAAGGGATACAACAGATATAGCATGTGGAAGGTTTATCCCATGGCCATATGGCCAGCCATAGGACCAGGAGTCGACGGATAGGAGGGGGCCAGTGCACCAGCCTAGCGCTAGGCCACATGGTGGGCGCCCATATGACCAGAAGCCTGGACAAAGGGGGTTGCGCTCGAATTTTTTCCAATTTGTGGGTTTTTAACTATATATTAATATTTTTAATGTTTTTTCAACAATTTTGGATGGATTTAGTCCATTTTTGGAGGATCTTGGGCCTTTTTTGAGGCAAGGTCTTGAGGGGAAGTTGGGAGTTTGTTACCCACTTCAAAACTATATAAAACAGAGGTTCTTGAAGCCAAAGAAAAGTTAAGAACAGAAAAATGTTGAAGAATTGTTGAGCCAAATCCATTTTTTATGCAATGAAGCCATTGAGGAGAGCACCTTTGCAAGCCATTTCTGGGAGCTTCGTTCATCCGTTTTCAATGTCGTCAGTTGTGATGGGTTCTTGAGATCTAGCAGAACACATCCAGATTAGTCTGTAAGCCATTTGGAACTATTATGATGTACTTTTGAAGATTCGAATAAAAATAATAAAGCCTCACCCACTGAGACAAAGGCCCAGAGATGTAAGCAAGATTGTCAAAGTCCGTTATCAACTTTTGTTGCTATGGTTTGTTGTTTCTTCGTGCTTATTTCCAGATATGTATATTTCTTTATGGTTGCCATGTTTTCTTCATTAATTCTTCCTCTTTCAACAAATTCCTAAATGGTTATTTAACTCATGCTTTAAAACTCAACCATTGTCGTTAAAAGATCTTTTCGGATCAACATTGAATATTGGATGCAGAACAAGGAAGGGTGGAGTGTTGAGCTCAAAATAATTGCTACCCACAGCCTTGGTGATAGTGTAAGGCCCATAATGGAGTGGGAGAATCTTATGATGGGGCCCGGTGAGATGCTCCTTCTGCAAATGTAACCAGACTTTGTCGTCAACCTGAAACCGGTGTGGTACCCTATGTTGATCATGTCGTTGCTTGTACTTAGCATTGGATTTATGAAAATTCTCCTGGACCTGTTGGTGGATGTACTGAATCCACTCAATGAATATGGTGGTTGTGTCGATCACAGATGGATCAAAGGAAGATTTTGTCTGTGCAGTGGAAAGAGGAGGTGCAACATCAATGGGTCCCAAGGGTTGGAATCCCAGACCCACATGAAATAGGCTTTGGCTGGTGGAACTATGGAGAGCCCTATTGTAGTTGTGTTGGACATATGGGAGGCTCTTGTCCCATGTACGGGGATGCTTATAATTGTACATGTGTAGGATGTGCACAATCATCTGATTGACAACCTCGGTCTGGCCATCGGTTTGGGGGTGGAAAGCAGTGGATTTTTTGAGCTTGGTGTCCAACAGAGACCAGTTACTCGACCAAAAAGTGTTGAGGAACCTATTTTCTCGGTCGGAGATGATGGTCTGTGGTATCCCGAAGTGGACCCAAACTTGTTCGAAGAAGATCTTGGCAGTCTCAGTCATTGTGAAATTCTTCTTACAGGCTTTGAGGATGGTCGTCTTCGAAAATTGATCAATGACCACAAACACGCAGTCATTTCCATTCTTGGTGGAAGGAAAACCAAATATGTAATCCATTGATATGGATTCCCACGGCTTCTCGAGAATAGGAAGAGGGGTGTATAAGCCTTGCTTCTTGATGGCTGGCTTGGAAATGGCATAGGAAGTGTAAGATCAGATATACTCGTTGACGTCCTGTCGAAGTTTTGGCCAATAAAAATTTTTATGAAGAACAGCCACAGTTTTATCTACACCAAAATGTCCTGCCACCCGACTGTAGTGGGATTCCAAAATCATCTTTGCATCCTCACTTGTAGAAACAAATATATGGCCCAGGTGGCATAAGATTATGTCATGAATGTGAAAACCAGTGACAGTGGCACATGCACCCAAGATATTATATGTGGTGAAGAAGTTTGGATCTTGTTGATAAAGTTGGGGCCACTCTGATGCTTCATGTCCACAGGAGGATGATTGAGACAGTCAGTGACACGATTGGAGATACTTGTCTTATACTTGATGTTGAGATGGAACTTTTGCAGGTAGTTGGACCACTTCTGATGGTGGTAATTCTACAATTTCCCTTGTGTCTTTATGAACTGCAGAGACTTGCGATCAGTGTGTATGATCATCTCTTTCCCCAGAATGCAATGTTTCCATTGACGACAGGCTTGTACAATGGAATAAATTTCCTTGTAATAGGTGGGGTATTTTCGAACAGTATCAGAGAGTGTCTCACTATGGTATTCCATAGGATGCCTATGTTGAGTGAGAATTACACCCATAGCATAGTCAGATGCATCAGTCTCAATCTCGAATGGTTGTTGCAGATCAAGGAAGGAGAGTACAGGAGCTGAGCACAAGCGATGTTTCATATCATTGAATGCTCATTGTTGCTCCTTCCCCCACATTAACTTGTTCCTACCACCTCCCTTGGTTACCTGGATGAGTGCCCATGCAATATGGGAGAATCCCAACATGAACCGTCGGTAGAAATTGGCTAGTCCCAAGAAGCTTTGAAGCTCAATCAATGTGGTTGGGGCCGTCCAATCACGGATGACTTGTATATTAGCTGGATCAACATTTACCCCATGCTCATCAACAATGTAGCCCAGATATTGGACCTTGTTCATGCCAAAAGAGCATTTTTCCAAGTTGGCATAAAGCTTGTGTTGTCACAGAGTGCTCAAAACCTGTTGAATATGCCACATGTGCTCCTCCCACGTTCTGTTGAAGATGAGGATGTCATCCAAATATAATTCCACAAAGGAGTTGGTGAAATGTCTTAATACATCATCCATCAACCTCATGAAATTGGTTGGTGCATTTGTTAAGCCAAAGGGCATGACTAGCCATTCGTAGAGACCTTATTTAGAATTGAAGATTGTCTTCCAGACATCATTTGGTTCGATGGGAACCTGGTGGTAGCCAGTCTTCAGGTCAATCTTGTTGAAGAAATTCCCCCCCTTGAGTTGGTCAAGAAGGTCATCAATCCTAGGAATGGGGTAGCGGTTCTGGATTGTGATTTTGTTTAAGGCTATGTAATCAATGCAGAGTCACAAAGTCTCATCCTTCTTCTACACCAGTACAATCGGGCTTCCGCAAGGGGAGGAGATGGGTCTGATGTGCCCCTTATGAAGAATCTCTTGGATATGACGCATGATTTCATCATTGTCCATCAGTGAGCATCGATATACTAGCCCATTAGGTAGAGGTGCATCGGGGGTCAGATCAATTGGATGCTTTACTTGGCAGTTTGTCAGTACCCCTGTAAGTGAGGCAAAGATGTCTCTATATACTTCCATGATCCCTACCACTTGCTTCTGCTACAAAGAGAGGTGTTGTGTAGAGGCCACGGATGTGGCATGGACCTTCTTCTTACTATGGGCATGGATCACAAAGAAGACGAACTTCCCGGTCTGTGAAATGACCTTACTGCATTTCTTAGAAGATATGAAAGAAATAGCAGTAGGCGGTGCAACCTCTGGGATCCTGTACAATTGTCTACCCAAAGTAATAATAATACTACGGGGTCTAGACTCATACACATCATGATGCTTCCACAAATATGGTTGTCCTAAAAGAAAACCACAAACTTCAAGGGGAAAAATATCACATAGTACCTCATCTTTGAAAGGCTTGATGTCATAGGGCAGACGGCATGGTTGGCTGACACAAAGATACCTTCCTTGATGAAGTCAGTCGATGGTGTAGGGATGTGGGTTTGGTGTCATTGGAAGGTCCAACCCCTTGTTGACCTCTGCTGAAATCAGGTTCTTCTGACTAATACTATCGACAATTAAATGAATCGAAGCCCCCTTGACCCACATCTATGAGTGAAAGAGGCACTCCCCTTCCTCTGGTACTTCTGGTTCGCTTGGTCGTACTTTGGTGGTAACAATCATGGCACTAGGTTCAGCATCGATAATATGCTTCCCTCCTTTAGGATTTGACTCAGAATCAGAATCGGCTTCTGACTTGGAAGCCTTCAGCTCAGCCATGAGGGACTACTTGGAGCAGAATTTCTCGGTGTTGTGCCAAGGACTATTGGCCCTTGACCAATTTTTGGAGAACCTTGGTCATGTTTGACCATTTTGGGACTTCGAAAGGCTGGTCGAAGATGGAGCGCAAGATGAAGCGGAGATCACGGGATCTCACCCCATTTTGTGGGATTTTTGGTTTAGGGTTTTATGTAATGGGTATAGGATGTTGGCCCATCAATTTACCTATGTTTCGGCCCCTTTTGTAAAGTATAAATAAGTAGCTAGGTGATGTAAGTAAGAGAGAAGTCTATAGACCTAGTAGAATTGTATTAGTGCGGATCTAGAGGCTGTGTGCATACTTTGTTAAAGCTTGCAGAGCTAAGTGCAAGTGATTGTAAGAAGCTTGTGTGAAAACTGTAAGAAGGTTTTATGTTGGTACCTAGCTTGGGGAAAGAGGATCTGGCTAAGTGCGTGCAAATCTCCTGCCCTATGCAGAGTGGGTTCTGAAGCTCGGTACATGTACGAATATTGACATAAGATAATAAAGAAGAAGAAGAGTTGGTGGGCATAGCCCCACACTTGGGTGAACCACATATATCATTTGTTATGGTTTCTTTATGTGATTGTTGTGATTTATGCTTCGTCTTGTAATCTTTATGTATGTTAAATGCATCTGATATAGTATCTTAGTGCTTAGTGATGTGAATGAATTCTACATATGATCTACTTCTATGTGTTAAGTGCTTGGATGAGTTAGATCTTGTTGAATACTGCGTTGTTCTATAATTAGGGTTCTAACCTGCGATGTGAATAAGGGCTAAATACTAATGAATTTTAACTTCTAAGTGCTCTGTTAAGTACTGTAATCACATATCTGTGTCTTGGCTAGGTTGTAGACACTTGAGTCCTACGACCACCCCTACCTCTACCTCGAGTAAGACTTCATCTGCTTCACAGGTGTTGCCGAAAGGGTCGGTAGTTAGGGTTTTGTTGGTGCGATGTTGAAGCGTTGAACCCTGGGTCTTCCCCTCTATGTGCCAACAAATGGTTCCATTGTCAGGACCTGAAACCGTGATTGTTGGGAACTAAAGAAAAGAGAAAGATATGTGTGTAGATATGTTGTTGTAGTGCGTAGTATTCTACTTGAATTGCGAAGCTCTGTGCTAAGAAAGGAATCAGATCTGAAGAAAAGAGGTAAGATCATAAAGATTTGTGCACTGATAAAGGTAAGATAAGTGAAAAAAATTGTTTCGAAAGAATGGATCTAGGTATGTTTCATAGATTTTTTCCTAGTCTGAAAACTAGGGCATAGCTAGAAGAAAGAATATTTGATATGAGAAGATCTGATAGAAAAAGTGAAAGATATGTTATTCCTATGCATAGAAAGAATATTTGGACTAACAAATGGATGCAGGATCCTAGAAATAATTTTTTGCAAGTTCATCACTGTGATCCTAGTCCGCAGTACAGGAAAGGTTGGGGATCATTTAAAAGAAAGAGAGAAGTAACTCTTTGTTATAGTTGCAGAAGACTGGTACATCTTGCTAAGGAATTCCCTGGTAGAGGTCCTAGTTGTCTTTGTTGTAAATATATGGATCATGAGGTTTTGGATTGCCCTATAATGATTGCTAAAGTTGAAAAGATGAATGTGAGACACGAAAACCTTGAGAAAAAACAAGAGACTAGGAATATGCTAGAACACCAGAAAGAATCAGAGACTATATTATTGCAGATGAAAGAAACATTGAATGATCATGGAGATATCAGTTTATCAGAGATCTTAAAATAGAAGGAGTGCATAGAAACAAGAATATGAGACTTCGACATAGATTGTGTTCTAGATGAGGAAACACAGGTGAATATCATGACAGAAATAACTTGGGAAATTTTAGGATTTCCTGCTATGATTCCTTCATTGGGAAGAATAGGATTGTTTAAAGGAAAATTGATAACCCTATGTGGAAGACTTACCCAAATACCTATGATTTCTCATGGAGAATCGATGGAAGAATAATTTGAGGTCATTAAGTTTGTTGAGAACATCACCCCATTTTCTCTTTTGCTAGGAAGAACCTGGATTGAGAAAGATTAGATATGAAGGAAACAAGAAGAGGAAGATCTAGAACAGAAAAAGAAAGAACTAAGGGATTTCATGGCTAAGAGAATAGCACGTTTAATAGAAGAACAGGAGGACAATTTGAAGCTACTAGGGGCAAGAGACCTATTTGTCGAATCTGAAAGAACACAAAAAGGCTTCAAAAACTTATCCATAAAGAAGAGAAAAACACCTACTCCAGAAATAGTAGCAGAAGGAGTATTACTCTCGAACTCTTTAAAAGATCCTCAGCAGTGCGAAGTTACTATGCCAAGAGAAGATAAGAACAATAATGGAAAGAGGAATCCAGAGATGCATATTACAAGATAGAAAGTCAGAAATCTCAACAAGAAGAAGGCAAAGTTAGAAAAATTGCAAGAAGTTCCAGAGAGGACTTCGCAAAAGGAAGGTTTGCAGAATTCGAACCTCGTCGAAATAACAGAGCAGCGCAGATTAGCACTTCGCCACGGCGAAGAAATATGACCATTGGAGGCATCCCAACCGTTAGAACGAAGCTCCAGAATGGATATAAATGTAGTTATGGTTGGAAAGATCGCCATTGGACAGTTGAGATCATGCCCTAACGGATGGAATTGCATTGATTAAGGCATTCTTGTCCATTGGAGGAATTTGTTACGACGTTTTCTATTTATCCTGTCGAATTTTGCACTGAGAACACTTTTTTGAATTGTGAGTATCCGAGCCTGCAAAGAATTCATTTTTATCGCGCAGTTCTTATTGAGACTTCGCCATCTGTTCAATTACCGTGAGTATTTGTTCATCGACCTGATATATTCGATCTCGAGTGTGTATGTCGGGTGAGCACAGTGCAGTGGAAAATTTCGTGGAAGAACTTTTGATAGATCTAATGGCTGATAAGGTCATTTCTGTAGGCACACAGGCCTCATCAACTAGAGGATTACAAGCCTCTCCATCGACTGCACGTCGATTGGGACCCTCTAGAACTGCGACAGAGAAGCGGAGCAAGAATTGCGATGACTTGACGAACGTGAAGCTCGTCCCATCAATCTTGCTCGACTACATACTTCCTCTAGCTGGCGCGGTTAGTCATCACAACATCTCAAGGGAATTTGACTACACATTGATCACTTCATACCTCCAGAAGGGGATACACGCAGTTGGACGATAGTTGGGACAGATTCTGATGTTGAATATCAGTGACTTCAACTTGGGAGATCGCAATAACTATGGCATGCTCCCCCCACATAAGTACTTGATCAAGACAATAGGGAAGAATTCGAAGATAATCCTCTAGCCATGGACCATGGACATCGCAAGATCCACCATCATCAATGTGATGAAGATACCACATTTCGAAAGACATCGAGAGGTTAACGCATGCGTTAAACTCCTCCTGTCTTGCCACCAAGGTTGATTATCTGTGGCTGGATAGACACATCACTATAGATCAGACAATGATCCATCAGATCACAGGATTAAGTATGCAAGGACCAAACCCACAAGAATTTTACCCAAGGAAGGTTGTTGATCGTTCCATGGCACAGCGAATCAAATATACCTATGGCGATGTGGAGAAGGGGAAGTGGGGCTACAAGGTAGCTTCCATACAGAATGGGGTAGTGCGCCTAGATTGCCAATTGATCATTGGTAAGATAGTTAGGAATAATAGACCCACGCAGGTCATGGGGTTCGTTCTCGACCTCACAGGGAAATGCATTGAAGGGCTACAAATGAAATGGGCAGGCTACCTCGTCAACCAGTTAGAGAAATATTTTCATGAAGCTCAGGATCAGGGCTACAAGTTCCATTTCAATTGGTTGTTGATTCTCATTACCTTCATTGCTTGGGAGTGCCAGAAGGAGCGACCTTCCTTGAAATTGAGACATCTGAACCACTAGCTACGAAGCTCACTACGCTCTGGTATTCAAGCAACATGGAAACAAAATGGCAGTCAAATGCAGTGTTCCGCACTTATTGCCTACAGCTGAAGAGGGCTATCGAGTCCTTCCCTCGCATAACACTAAATGCCCTGCATAGATTTAGGCCAATGGCGAAGTTTCGCGTAGGCAGACACTTCATCTATATCACTACACGTGGAGACAAACATAAATAAGAACTCCAATCCTACTATAAACTCATAGAGGAGGACATGGAAGAAATAACTAAGGAATGGCCTGCAGAGTTCCTTATACTAGTCGACCAGGTAGAACTGTTTGACCCCGACCTCATCGAAATCCCTATGGTCACTTGCGAAGAGTATGATGCACCCAGCAATAGTAGAAGGAAGAAGAAGGAATAGGTACAGGAGTTGAACAGCGCATCATAGGAGACTGCATCAGATTCGCCTGGAGGGGGAGGAGGTGACGAAGTAGAAAAACAAGAGGATGAAGGGAAAGAAGACAAACCGGAACAAGGCGAAGTGACACCACCTAAGGATCCTCTTGATGAGGCTAAGACATCCAAGAAAATAAAGGTTTCCCCCATGAAACCTTTATTGCGGAAGAATTCAAAAGCTAGTTAGCCCAAGTTGCAGACTGTGCTCACGGTAGATGACATTAACCTCATCATCGTGATTGTATCAGATACCTCAAAGGATATTCTACAACGCAACAAAGAAAATCAGGAGACCATGTATGATAGGATTGAAGTAAAGATGAAAGGGGTACAGCAAACCCTCTACTCCAGCCGCGCAATGTCTACTACGCCACCACCATCTGAATGAATTGAAGTAGGAGATGATCCTACCCAGCTACGCAGACTAGCAGATGTGACCGAAGCTCACCTTCGTCATGCCCAGGAAGAAAAAGAGCAGGCCATAGAGAAACGTCGGCTTTTGCAGCAAGAAAAAGAGGAAGCCATAGAGAAACGTCAGGTTTTGCAGCAAGAAAAAGACGACCTCCAAATGAAGTTTGCAGAGGATAGAGCGCATATCCAGAAGGAAAAAGAATAGGTGTTTGCAAAACAGATGGGAATTAAGGAGGAAGTCACTAGAGCACTTCGCTCTATGTCGGGCCTCGCACAGATGGAAGAAGACATAGTGTAGAGTCAAGTAGGGAAGCTTGTTGAATCCATTCAGCGTCTCCAACAAAGAGTCACAGGACTGGAATTACAAGCAATGCCAAGAACTCCACGGGAAGTGCGATACCAAAGGGAAGAAATTGCTCATAGAGCAGTCAAGAGAATCAAGGCATTGGCCTTAGAATGCAAACAGCTCAGCAGTTGAAGTGCGTAGACCTATGAGCACCTTGCAGAGGACCCTGAACTAATGACATAGGAGTCACAGCTCCAGGAAGAAAAGTAGCAAACAGCAAAAGTGCAAGCGCAGTTGAAGCCACTATCATCGGTCAAGAGGATGAAAAGGTCCCAGGAACATCGCATGGTTCAGCAATAGGTCCATTCCATCTAGAGTAAATTCATGGAAGTAACCCAGAGGCTCCATCCGGTGCAGGATGAATCTTGCACACTTTTTGAGGAGATTGAAGGACGAGGTGCAGAACTGGAACAAGTGGTCACCACAGTATAACAGTGCTTGGAAGGACCTATGACCAAGAAGGTTATTCAAGAGTTCACTGAGGAGGAGGCTCTGGTAAAGCAGCAGGTCGAGGCAGCTTGAGTCAAGCTTGAGGCATTCGAGGTAGAGTTACCCAAATCAAAGTGACTCGGGACAAGTCACATGTGAGTGTTGGGGGCATATTGGACCTAGACCAAGTTTTGGAGAACCTTGGTCATGTTTGACCATTTTGGGACTTCAACAAGTTGGTCGAAGATGGAGCACAAGGCGAAGCGGAGATCGCAAGATATCACATCCTTTTGTGGGATTTTTGGTTTAGGGTTTTATGTAACGGGTATGGGATGTCGGCCCATGGTTTTACCCATGTTTAGGCCCCTTTTGTAAAGTATAAATAAGTATATAGGCGATGTAAGTAAGAGATAATTTTGTAGACCTAGTAGAATCGGCTTAGTGTGGATCTAGAGGCTTTGTGCATACTTTGTTAAATCTTGCAGAGCTAAGTGCAAGTGATTGTAAGAAGCTTGTGTGGAGATTGTAAGAAGGCTTTGTGCTGGTACCTAGCTCAGGGAAGGAGGATCTAGCAAAGTGCACGCAGATCTCCCACCCTATGAAAAGTGGGTTCTAAAGCTCTATGCATGTACGAATATTGACAGAATATAATAAAGAAGAAGAAGAGTTGGTGGACGTAGCCCCACACTAGGGTGAACCACGTATATCATGTGTTATGGTTGCTTTGTGTGATTGTTGTGATTTATGCTTCGTGTTGTAATCGTTATGTATGTTAGATGCATTTGATATAGTATCTTAGTGCTTAGTGATGTGAATGAATGTTATATCTGATCTACTTCTATGTGTTAAGTGCTTGGATGAGTTAGATCTTGTTGAATATTGTGTTGTTCTGTAATTAGGGTTCTAACTTGCGATGTGAATAAGGGTTAAATACTAATGAATGTTAACTACTAAGTGCTCTGTAAAGTACTGTGATCACAGATATGTGTCCCAGCTAGGTTGTAGACACTTGAGTCCTACGACCACCCCTGCCTCTACCTTGGGTGAGACTTCATCGGCTTCACAGGTGTTGCCGAAAGGGTCGGTAGTTAGGATTTTTTTGGTGTGTTGCTAAAGCGTTGAACCCTGGGTCTTCCCCTCTGTGTCCCAACAAGGACTTTTATGGTACTCACACCATTTTCCCGTGTCCTTCTTCATCTTCTTGTTTCCCTTCTTTTGTTATGGCTTGGATGGATTGTCCTGAGGGTGGCCATATCAACTTGGTCCCTTGCTGTGTGGGTTGGGGTTGCCTTTGCCCTGCTTCGGCTATGAGGGCTTTGCAGATCCAAACTCTCGCCATTTCTACTTAAGTTTTGCTAGATCTTGATAGCGTATCTATAAGTCGTTCCCAAAGAGGCGATATCCAGGAACTCCATTTATGTTTGAATGTATCTATGAAAATACCCGCGGTATTTGATCACCAGATGATGCTCAGAATATTTGATACCCAATTTGGTGCATAGGGTATGGAAAATATTGGTGAAGTATGGTACTGTCTGGTCCCTTTCTTAATGTAGGGTGGTCCATCTGGTGTATTGGTCCTCGTAGCTTCCAACATGGTAGTATTGTTCTTTAATGGTGTCCCGTAAGGAATCCCATGTAGGGGAAACCACAAAAATTGTAGATTCCTCCACGACCCTTTTCTCAGACTAAGTATCCCACCAATATTTAACATGGGGAATGGCCTTGAGGAGTGAAAAAGTTATCTTTTCCCTATCGAAAAAATTGTGGACCTAAAAATATCCTTCGAGCATATTCAACCATCTATCTACAGCATCCGCATCTATCAGTCCTTCAAATAATGAAATATCAAAATTTGCATGTACCTTGAAGGGGTTGCATGGCCGCTTGATGAATATGCTTCTCCCATGGGAAACCGTCGAAGTATCTATGTGAAGTTGTCCATCATTTCATTCCTTTTTTGCGCAAGGGATTCCCCGACCAACATTTTAATAGGATCTCATTCTCCAACATCTTTCTTTTCGTCTCCCATGGGTTTTTACTGGGATCAATGCGGCCGATCTGGTAATGGATCGATTGGTTCAAGTCCTAACTTCTTATATCTAGACCTTGTTGGGGACATGCACGAAGAAAAATAAATGAATATCAGACCACTCTGATACCACTGATCCGGATTTAGGAGCAGAACGAACTGATTAACAGAATGAATACAATAAACAGAGATAGGAAGAATAACACAAATATCAAGTGAACAATATCTTCTATTAAATAATGAAATAGGACAAAACTGTAAAACTGCAGAACCAAAACTTGCTCGAATGGTGGTATCTATCTTTGAGAAGATATGTGGCTGCTACGTGCATCCATCTAAGAAGAATCAATTACAATGAGGCACCATAGGCCCTTTTCATATTACTCATGAATTACAAAACCCTAGACATCAAAAAACCTAACCCTAGAAGGTGAAACGCCAAAAGTCACGTGGACCCTATGGGTAAGTTGGTGTAATTTGGTACCTCAGCTTCCTAGGGCCATAAATTTTGCATACGACCTACGTTTTAGGTGTGTGATAGCCCATTGGAAAGGTCTTTCACTAAACATTTCACCTTCTGAATCTTACTTCGTCCACCTTCTAACTGCGGTGAGCCAAAAAAACAATGTTTAGGGCCCCAAAATAGCCCTGAAATTACAGCAAGATGTGTTGACATGAAAACATAGAAAATAAGCCAGTTGGATTAGGCGAGAGGCCACCCGTATGCACCTGGAGAATGTGTGAGACTTCAAACATCCTCAGAACTGTAGAACTCACAATTATAAAGTAGTACAGAAAGACGTGCTGAACAAAAATGGAATGAGGAGCTAGTTGGAATAGGTGGGTGGCCACCAATATCCATCTGGATCACATTATCTCTTTCCAGACGTTGCAGTAGAGCAGCCTTTAATTGGTGTATTCCTCTCCCACAAGAGGTTGGGTCAAGCCTATGCGCTTTCTCAAAGAATAAAATCTATAGGGATAATCAACATGTGAGCGCTCCAATTCTATTTCATTGGCGATCCGAAGAATGGAAGCAACACTCGCAATTGATGAAGACATGATTTTTGCGTCCAATACTTCTGTAGAAAATGTGCCTCATGCACTCGTTGGGTTTCGAGATCAATGCCTTGAACTCGCCATTTTAAATACTTTAACTGGTGGATGTCAGGATAAGTGTCAACGAAAGAATAGTTTTCTCTAACACTCTTCACTGCATGCAAAACCTTTGAAGGATCTCTTTTCAGTGATAGTGTCCAAGCTCCCTTTCGAGTCATTGTAGCAGAGTTGTTTGAACTAGTGAATGCCTCGACCACTAGATGTCAGATCCAATTTGTGATATTTTTGAAACACATAGAATTGATAGAGATAGGAAACTCTTGGACATTGATCCTCGACCTCATTAGCAACACATAGAATGGGCGTTATGTCTACAATAGATGATGGAATAACTTCACTGTCAAACGTCAAATCTGGAAGGTTTCGAGTGGTATGCATCCTTTGTAGACGTTGTGTTGACGACTCAACACTTCTTACAACCATTGTTTTGGTATATATTCTTACACAAGGAAAGAAATACTACTTCTCATCATTTCTCAAATGGGTAACCTATCTGTTAGCGTCAGAAGTCACCCCTGGATTGCAGCAGGAGCAGAGCCCGACGCCCATCAGTTTATGTCATGATTTGTTTAATGGGGTGATCGAATGGAAGCTAACTCAAAACGATGTGGCTCTAACTTTGAAACTAGGCCAGGCATGCATAGGCAAGTGAGGTCTTAGATAACTTCAAACAGTGAGTTGTAGTAAGGGTAAGTATGGGGGAAGACTTGTATCAGAGAGATGCGAAGGTCTGTTGTCAACATCAGGTTTCTAGCAGACTATAGGAGAATGAATTTAAACACAAGATCTTCTTACATTCAAACGCAGAAAACCAGAGAATACAATAGTGCCACAATAAACCCTTTATCATAACAAAACTACAATAATTCATGTGAATTAGTCAATCATGAACTCCCTCAGTATGAGATGAAAACTAGATGGAATAAGGAAACTGTCTTTCATTAAATAATAAATCTTACACACATATGCATAACCAGATAACTAGAGTGTCTGTTAAAACATTACAATCGGGAGCTTCACTCTACCATCGATGCTTACAAAATACGAAAACTAAGCCTATATACTCAGGAAAATTCACCTAACAGAGGCGTGCCCAGTCACCCAAGGCTTGGTGTCTTTTCAGTCAAACTCGTAGTGAAATCCTTCTTCACGCGCCATCTTAACTGTGCATGGCTCTTGTAAGGAGGGTAGCTGAGCCATTAAGTGTCGAGCTAGCGTGTGTAGAATTCTCTGTCTCTTCGAAGAATCTGGCATGGCTGCTTTGGAAAAAATGGTACATAGGACCCCTTCGAGCAGACTGCTTTCCAGACCCTCCATACCTCACACTTAATGAATGAAAGGAGGTTTCAACCACCCGTTCATGCCTTCATTTACTCCAAGCGAGACACAGGATTGAGAATCAGATCCGATGGCGCTTGGAGATCGCGATGATCTCCTCTGTAACTGAACTCGGTGCCTTTGGCCCCTCCTGCACAGCTCTCTTTGTCTCCCAAGTGACCACGGTCTATGACCCTGTGCTTACTCTCAAAGGTGCTTTCGGCGTTCGCAGATATGAAGGGGTTGATCCTTGCTTCTTCAAATCGCGATGAGGGAAACGCCGAGATGGATTAATATGGCGCCACACATCCCTCTAGATCTGACGGGTCTGAACTCTCCCGACAATGTCGTGGGCCCGGGCCCTGGACACTCCTGGCACCTCGTGCATCGGGGATATGAAGGAGCTTCTCTTTGTGCGTCGAAGTCGCAATGAGTGAAAAGGCGAGGAGCCTAATTGCGCGCCAGGTGTCTCCTGTGGACGGATGGTCGAGATTGCTTCATGATACTGCGGGCCCGACTTTGAGCACCTTCGGTGCTTTCAGGGTTTGGGGTTTCGAGAGATAGGACAACATGGAACCTTCACCCTTCGAACTCCTGATTGCTGAAACGCCGATGCGAGTAGATCTCGCGCCACGCATCCTCTCGATGCATGGTTGTTATCTTTCCCTGCACACAATATGGGTGCCATCCATTGCGTTATCTTCAGCACAACTTTTCTATTCGCGATTTCCCGCCAACCATTGATATGCTCATATGGATGGATCCAGACCATTGACACTATAATTTTGCCCGCTCGCTGGATTTTAAGTCCGAAAAGGACTTCTTCGGTTCGCTGCGCTTGGGCACTCCTCATGCAACCTGCAGACCTGGATATCCTGATGCCGAAGACAAGTAATGTTGCTAACATTTAGTCTCCATGGGGGATAGAGTCGTCTCTGTGATGCTCTAAGGACTCATTTTGCAGTTCCAGTGCCTTGTTGTTGGGCTATGGTGCAGGGATGATTTTAAGGATGGAAATTTATTTTAAAATGTAGAAACCTCGGCGAATCTTACTTATCCTTCATATGCCAACTATAAATGTTTGGCGATATTTTTGTAAAAATATTCAAATTTCTATGGATTTTATATAGTTTATATAAAATTTTGGCGATTTTTAAGGTAAAATAATTTTATCCTATAGAATTTGGGCAAATCATTTTTAAAATAGTGAATCTCATTTTTGGAAAAACCATGGAAAATTAGCCCATGAGCGAAATTTAGCCCCTAAAATCATCTATGCTATGGATTCATTTACTAAGCCGAAACAATAAAAGTAAAAACAAAGAACAGAAAGGACAATATTTACAAACAAGGGAGCCACCGAAGGCTCAGACAAAACATTTTTTAAGAAAATGCCCATTTACTAGGCCGTTGAAAACTTCTTCACTCTCCAAATCCTGCAGTCGATATGTGTTATTTGAGAAAACCTCAGATATTTTGAAGGGTTTGATCCATAGGGCTTCAAATTTTTCGTGCTTTCCCTTGTCTTGCTTAGGAGCATCCCATTTCAGTACCAGGTCTCCTACCTGGAACTCCTCCTTCTTGGCTTTCTTATCAAAAACCTGCTTGATCCTTTGCTTATGGTCTTGAACTTTGATCATCACCTGCTCTCTGACCTGTTGGACTTCTACCAATTGATGAATTCTTTTGATCATGTCATTGGGCTCTTCTTGATAATCCTGGAAGAATTTCGCTACGGGAATGGCCAGCTAAGAAGGGAAGACAGCTTATGCCCCGTAAACTAACTGGAAAGGGGAGATGCCTATAGATCTCTTTGTGGTCACCCGATCAGCCCATAGAGTGAATTTCAGCTTCGAGTTCCAAGCCCTTTTGTTGTCTTCCAATAATCTTTTGATGATCCTTATTAGGATTTTGTTGGAGGACTCTGCTAAACCATTTCCCTGGGGGTATTATGGGGTGGAGTGAATCAGTTTGATCCCAAATTGTTCACAGAACTTGACTAACTACTCAGCCTTAAAAGAGGCTGTGTTATCAGTAACAATCTTCCTTGGGCAGTCGACCCTTATGATGAGGTCTTCCAGGAACCCAATGATTACCTTGTGGGAAGCACTCCTGGTGGGGATAGCTTCAATCCACTTAGTAAAGAAATTTGTGGCAGTCAGGATCCATCTGTGTTGTCCGCTGGAAGCAGGGTGGATTTCTCCAATAAAATCTAGGCCCCATTGCTGGAAAGGTCCCGAAACAATTACAGGTTGTAAAGGCAGAGACTTGAGCTGTTGTTTTCCTGAAAATATTTGGCATGGGATACAGGCTCTAACTCCTCTATGGACATCAGCGAACAAGGTGGGCCAGTAGTACCCAGCTCTGAGAATTTTGTGGGCTGTGGTCTTCCAAGAATGGTGCCCTCCACATAGGCCACTGTGAAATTCAACCATGGTCATGTCGGCCTCTTGTGGATCCATGCATTTTAAAAGCACTCCTAGGGGGTCTTTCCAGTATAAAATTTGATCGATAAGGCAGTACCTGACTGCCTTGATCTTCAAAGCTCTTGCTTTGTTTCTTTTCAGGACATCTGGGAGCCGCAACTCCTGCAGAAAATATATGACATCCTTATACCAAGAACATTGAGCCAACAAGGGTTTTGTTTGAGGGCCTACATCGGACAACTGATTCTGTTGATTTCCTGGTTGTTCATTGACGAAATATAACCCCAAAGCTTTGCGATTAGCTTCAGCCAACAGCTTGGCTAAGCCTTGACTCTTGATCAATCTAGTAGGCCTTATTTCCAAGTCAAATTCCAGGATCTTGGCTATCCATTTACTCCTATTCCCATCAATGTCGGGTTGTACAAGGATGTCCTTCACAAAGGTTGAAGGAACGTATGCGGTCACTTTTGAGTGCAAGACATAGACTCTTAAATCTTTGAGAGATTTCACTAAGGCATAGGCCTGTTTCTCCATGATTTCATACCTGACCTCTGCATCTCTTAATGCCTTGCTAAAGAATACAATGGGTTTCTCTCGCCCTTCCTCATTTTTCTGCAACAAGACCACTGCTACTGTATCAAAAGAAGCGAAAGAGAAGATCAGGAAATCTTTGGAATAGTCAGGACTGATTAGCACAGGTGCCTCAGTCAATGCCCTTTTTATTTGGACAAAGGATTCCCTGGGTTCAGCGGTCCATTTCACTTCATTTCCCTTCTTGAGCATAGTCGTGATGTGTTTCACCAATTCAGAAAAATTCGAGACGAATCTCCTCATAAAATTAATCTTCCCCAAAAAGGCCTGAACTTCCTTCTTTGACCTGGGAAGCGACAGGGTCTGAATTGCCTCCACTCTGCTAGGATCAATCCTCACTCCTTCTGTTGATACTATATGGCCTAATAGCTTCCCCTCCTCCATAGCAAACAAATATTTCTTGGGGTTCAGGGAAAGGCCGAACCTTCGACACTTTGAGAAGACTTTCCTCAGGTGATAGCAGTGATCTTTGTCAGACCTGGAGAAGACTATTATGTCATCCAGATAGATCACCACGAACCTATCTTTCTCCCCGATGAAGGCTATGTCCATGGCTCGCTGAAATGTCGCTCCTGCATTCATCAATCCAAATGGCATTTTGGCATACATGAATGTGCCCCAAGGGGTGGTGAAGGCTGTCTTTTTTCTGTCTTCAGGCATGACTGATATATGATTATATCCAGAAAAACCGTCGATCATGGAAATCCTAGATGCACCGGTTACCTTCTGCAATATGTGTTCCATGTTGGGCAGGGGATAATTGTCTTTCTTTGAGCTCCTGTTCAAGTTCCTGAAGTCGACACAAAGCCTGATTTCTCCACTTTTCTTCCTAACCGGAACCAAATTGGCCACCCATTCAGAATATCTCAAGGGGACAATGATCTGGGCCTCTAACAACTTCTTCACTTCTTTCTCCATGACAGGCAGCAACATGGGATTTATCTGTCTTAGCTTCTGCCTGAATGGCTTAGCCTCTTCCTTCAGTGGGATCTTGTGTTCAATGAAGGATGTATCATACGTCTTGAGGTCTTCGTAGGTCCATGCAAACACATCAGCAAACTCTCTTAGCAATTCAGTATATCTGGCCCTCTGTTCTGTGGTCAAACTCCTTGACAGCTTGACAAACTTAGGCTCCTCCGGCGTGCCAATGTTGCACTCGGTTGTGTCAGCATCTTCACCTGAAACCCTACCCTTTACTACCACATCATTCCCATCAAACAATCTTTCTAAAGGAATTAGTCCCCTCAGAATGTGATTGCTAGGTAGCTGAATGATCTGGTGGTTAGCAATTTTGTTTAAAAACACCTAAGGGTGAGGATTATCCTCTGTATCAGGATCCTGGTCAATGTGCAATACAGAAAATTCATCAACAGATTGGAGAAATTTCTCGATTTCCAGATCATCTTCGAATACCTTCCAATGCTTGATATTGTCTGGTACAGAGGGCCTATATTTTATCTCAACATCATATTTGGCCATAGACGGCAAAGGGACCTTGAACTGGCTAGCTGAAATAGCTAAAGAATCGGCCACAGTATTATCCTCCCTTGGAATAAAAGAGATGTTGAAGGCTGAGAAGAAATTGTCAATTAGGTCCCATACTTCATTCCTGTAATTTCTGAGTCGAGGGTGCTTAGCCTGATAAGCGTTTCTGATCTGTTGGACCACCAACTCTGCATCTCTGAACACTGCTACCTCCTGAATTCCCATTTCCCTCGCAGCTCTCAATCCTAGAACAAGGGTTTCATACTCTGCCACATTGTTGGTGGTTTCGAATTCCAGCTTATATGATAGGGACATGGTTTCCTAAGAAGGGGACACAAGAAACACCCCAGCACCAGCGCCTTCCTGGAACAGGCTCCATCAAAAAACATTTTCCAGATGAGGGTGATGGAGGGAGGAAACTCATGAGGAGTGGTGGGCTTCTTTCTGAGTTCAAGAGGAGGCTCGGGAGCATGAGTGAGTTGCAGTAAACTAGAACCTAAATCAGTGAGTGAGTTGAGTAATGGGATGGTTGGTAGGATTGGCTTCATCACTGATTATATAGGCCAATTGGGATTCCCTATATAGCCTCCTATGCTCTCCTCCAAATACTAGGATAGTAGCATATGTGAGGTCCATCTGCAAAGTTCCCCCTAGTATTTTTATCCAAGATCTTGATAACAACATACCGAACTTGGGGGGGACATCAGCCACTACAATATCCATGACCACACTTTTCATGGGNATCCTCCCTTGGAATAAAAGAGATGTTGAAGGCTGAGAAGAAATTGTCAATTAGGTCCCATACTTCATTCCTGTAATTTCTGAGTCGAGGGTGCTTAGCCTGATAAGCGTTTCTGATCTGTTGGACCACCAACTCTGCATCTCTGAACACTGCTACCTCCTGAATTCCCATTTCCCTCGCAGCTCTCAATCCTAGAACAAGGGTTTCATACTCTGCCACATTGTTGGTGGTTTCGAATTCCAGCTTATATGATAGGGACATGGTTTCCTAAGAAGGGGACACAAGAAACACCCCAGCACCAGCGCCTTCCTGGAACAGGCTCCATCAAAAAACATTTTCCAGATGAGGGTGATGGAGGGAGGAAACTCATGAGGAGTGGTGGGCTTCTTTCTGAGTTCAAGAGGAGGCTCGGGAGCATGAGTGAGTTGCAGTAAACTAGAACCTAAATCAGTGAGTGAGTTGAGTAATGGGATGGTTGGTAGGATTGGCTTCATCACTGATTATATAGGCCAATTGGGATTCCCTATATAGCCTCCTATGCTCTCCTCCAAATACTAGGATAGTAGCATATGTGAGGTCCATCTGCAAAGTTCCCCCTAGTATTTTTATCCAAGATCTTGATAACAACATACCGAACTTGGGGGGGACATCAGCCACTACAATATCCATGACCACACTTTTCATGGGCAACTGAAACAAGGTCACGACCAGGTCTTTGATAACCCCGAGACATTGAACTTTCCTGGAGTCGAAGGAATAGAGGTCATGATAGGTTCGGGTGACTTCTAGCCCTAATTCTTCCATGACAATTTTGGGCATGAGGTTGTGAGAAGCCCCTGAATCCATCAAGCAGTTGTGCAGTACCTTGTCATGTATGTTCAAGGAAGTGTAGAAGGGGGGGGATGAGTCATTCTTATCTTCTACCATAGGACCTAGAATAACTGCAGGATTTTCATCTTGCAAGTTAACGGAGTCTGTGGGAAGGCATGAGATCTCGGACTGTAAAAGCTCAGAGAAGCATTTCTTGAACCCTTCATGTTTAATCAACTCGGTTAGGGGCACAGGGATTCTGATTTTCTGAATTTCATGCTCGAAATTAAAAGAAGGTGTAAGCTTCTGGATTTCTCTTATTTCGGGAACATGACTCCGAACTATGGGAGAGAGGGATCGGGTCTTCTTACCTCTGTGACTGTCCGCTACTTCATTAGCAGGTTTCTCTGTTCTAGTAGAGTGCTCAAGAACATCCGGTGCTATTGTCTTTCTCTTAGACCTCAGATCATACCTGTCTTGGCTGCCACTAGCCTTGCCTTCCTTGCTCAGTTCATTTAGCTGACTATCCATGAGAGACTCCTCGTATGTTGATTTAGTGAGATGAGGAAAAGGAGGAGTGTCTCCGAGGTAATGGATTTCAGGATCAATTTCTCTTGTTCCCCCTTCTTCTTCCTCGGCCATAAAATTGTTTTGGAAAGGGGCCTGAATCTTCTGGTCTTCTCTATCTCTTCCCCTCTCCCTTTGCACAGTCGGGGAAGTAATATTGTTTGGCCTCCTGAAACCTCCTTTGTTTTCGGAGTTTTGGGGGCCCTTGTATGTTTTCCTCCCCTCCACCTTTATTCTTTCCATCTCTGCAGACAGAGACTTCACCATCCTGGTCAGCTCATCCACTTGAGCGTGGGACGTCGATGGGCCAGAAGTTGAGGCTTCCGACCTTCCCTTTCTTATGTCCGCGTCGGCCTTATTCCTCAGTCTGTTAGGTGCTAATACGTTGGATTCCACTTCTATGGCCGCATCTTGCATTTGAGCTAAGGAGGTGGCCCTTCTTTCTCTCAGTAACAGACAAAAATTGGGGCCAAACGCACTAGAATAAGAAATCTCGGCTGAGGCTTCTGAAGGCTTTATTTTGGCAGGGATTTTGTTATACATCTTATTGAATCTTTTGGAGAAGTCAGAGACAGACTCTCCGTCCATATTCTTCAAAGACCCGAACTCTGTCATGTAATACATGAAATCCTTTCTATCACCCCACTGCCTCAGGAAAGCACTATCTAGGGCTGCGATCCCAGCAATAGATCCGGGGGCCAATCCTCTAAACCATTTCCTCACCTCGCCATCCAGGCTCTGGACGAAGACTCTCATCTAGACATCTTCATTTTCAATGTTCAAGTTGTCTACATAACTGTATAAAGTAGACAGGTGCTCTTCCGTAGTTATGTCTCCTTCCCCAGTGAACTTGGGCATATACTTCAAGTAATCTCTAGAAGGGAGAGGATTCATAGGATGAGGTAGGATTAAGGGAGAATATCTGGCAGTGACTATGGTGTCCATTCTATTTAGAGGGGGATTAGCACCAGCCATAGGGATATTAGGTGGAAGAGAACTTGGAGGAGAAGGAGTTCGCGAAGGAGCTTCTAGGAATGAGTCTCGGAGTGGGATGGGAAATAAAAGGGTATTTAAGAAGAAGGCTAATGGGCTCGAGTCAGTAGGTGCTCCCCTTTGTGCAGGAGTGGGGAAATATTCTACAGTCCTGGGCCAACGCTAAGGTACAGCTTCATAGGAGAGGGGAGTGACAAGGATTTCTCCCTCCAATATCAGACCAGGAGGGGAAAATTCAGCAGGAACACTCCCAAAATTTAGGAAACGGGAAACCTCTGAAGGAGGTCTATTAAGAAACTGAGGAGGAGAAAATGGAGTTCTTACAGAAGGAGATGGTGGATTACCTATTTTGGTGGTGGAATCTTCTTCTTCAGGGGCCTTTCCTTTTCTAAGAACCACCTCTGGATCAGTTTCAGGTGTAGCTAGAGGTAGATGTGGGTGAGACCACGTGTGTCTGCCATTGAAAGCCACAATTACCATGGCAGGTTCATCCCCAGTGGATTCGTCACAATGGAGTCGTCGGGTGCACAGTAGCAATATTCAAAGCTCTGATACTTGATGCACCTTCAGAATCAGAGGCTCAATGTCGTTCAATCCCAGGGAAAATTTTCAACTTCGTCCTCAGCAACGGCACCAGAAATGTTAGTGTCAGAAGTCACCCCTGGATTGCAGCAGGAGCAGAGCCCAACGCCCATCAGTTTATGTCATAATTTGTTTAATGGGGTGATCGAATGGAAGCTAACTCAAAACGATGTGGCTCTAACTCTGAAACTAGGCCAAGCATGCATAGGCAAGTGAGGTCTTAGATAACTTCAGACAGTGAGTTGTAGTAAGGGTGAGTAGGGGGGAAGACTTGTATCAGAGATATGCGAAGGTTTGTTGTCAACATCAGGTTTCTAGTAGACTGTAGGAGAATGCATTTAAACGCGAGATCTTCTTACATTCAAACACAAAAAACCAGAGAATACAATAGTGCCACAATAAACCCTTTATCATAACACAACTGCAATAATTCATGTGAATCAGTCAATCATGAACTCCCTCAGTATGAGATGAAAACTAGATGGAATAAGGAAACGGTCTTTCATTAAATAAGAAATATTACACACAGATGCATAACCAGAGAACTAGAGTGTATGTTAAAACATTACAATTAGGAGCTTCGCTCTACCATCGATGCTTACAAAATACGAAAACTGAGCCTATATGCTCAGGAAAATTCGCCTAATAGAGGCGTGCCCAGTCACCTAGGGCTTGGTGTCTTTTCAGTCAAACTCGTACTGAAATCCTTCTTCACGCACCATATTAACTGTGCATGGCTCCTGTAAGGAGGGTAATTGAGCCATTAAGTGTTGAGCTAGCGTGTGCAGACTTCTCTGTCTCTTCAAAGACTCCGACATGGATGCTTTGGAAAAAATGGTACACAGGACCCCTTCGAGCAGACTGCTTGCCAGACCCTCCATACCTCACACTTAATGAATGAAAGGAGGTTTCAACCACCCATTCATGCCTTCATTTACTCCAAGCGAGACACGGGATTGAGAATCAGATCCGATGGCACTTGGAGATCGCGATGATCTCCTCTGTAACTGAACTCAGTGCCTTTGGCCCCTCCTGCACAGCTCTCTTTGTCTCCCAAGTGACCACAGGACTGTGACCCTGTGCTTACTCTCAAAGGTGCTTTTAGCATTCGCAGATATGAAGGGGTTGATCCATGCTTCTTGAAATCACGATGAGCGAAACGTCGAGATGGCTTAATTTGGTGCCACACGTCCCTCTAGATCTGACGGCTCTAAACTCTCCCGACGATGTCATGGGCTCGGGCCCCGGACACTCCCGGCACCTCACGCATCGGGGATATGAAGGAGCTGCTCTTTGTGCGTCGAAGTCGCGATGAGCGAAAAGGCGAGGAGCCTAATCGCGCGCTAGGTGTCTCCTGTGGATGGACGGTCGAGATTGCATCGTGATACTGCGGGCCCGAATTTGAGCGCCTTCAGCGCTTTTGGGGTTTAGGGTTTTGAGAGATAGGACAACATGGAACCTTCACCCTTCGAACTCCCGATTGCCGAAACGCCGACGCGAGTAGATCTCGTGCCACGCGTCCTCTGGATGGACGGTTGTTATCTTTCCCTGCACACAATATGGGCGCCATCCATTGTGTTATCTTCGGCGCAACTTTTCTATTCGTGATTTCCCGCCAACCGTTGATATGCTCATATGGATGGATCTAGACCATTGACACTATAATTTTTCCCGCTTTCTTGATTTTAAGTCCGAAAAGGACTTCTTCTGTTCGTTGCGCTTGGGCGCTCCTCGTGAAACCTGCAGACCTGGATATCCCGATGCCAAAGACAAGTAATGTTGCTAACACTATCCCTTCAACCTCAAGACCAGTGATGAGCATGCCCACCTAGAGGGGAAGGGATCCATTAGTGAGAATCTTAATCATAATAGCATTGTCGATAACCTCTTGAATATCAGCTCCGATGAGATAAATTTCCACCATTACCCAGAGTCTGAGCCTCGACCATAGCAGGTACTCCTCCTTGCAAAGATTCTCAAGATGGAACCCCATCACCATGCCCACTCTCACCGCAAGAAGCTGGATTATCAAACACATTTTCGTCACCCATATCAGAATCCATAGCAAGGAGGTGGCCCACGGGTGGACAGTAGACCACGGCCTGTTGAAGGAGGAGTGAGAGGAGGTGATGGGCATGTGGTGCTCGTTCGATAATGGAGGTGAGGCTCGACCGAGGTGAAGGTTTCGATTGTGTGTAGAGGGTGTAAGAGGGTCCATGCACATCGAGGGATATGGGAAGGTGGTGGTGCAGAGAGACGACGAGGGACTCAAACAGGAATGGCGAGCACATAAGCCACCAAAACCATCCATAGCCAACACCGGGTGTTATCAACCACCAAAACCATCCATAGCCAGCACCAGGTGTTATCAGCCACTAAAACCATCCATATCCACGCACCAGGTGTTACGATCAACCTCCACCTCGCAAACTTCCATTATGGATTTAGTACGCAACTAAAACCAGAGGCAGGATTCGGCCATGGAGCCATGGCTGCACTCAAAGCCCTTTCAAAACCTTTACTCGCACTTACTTGTGGAGAAAAGAGATTCAATGGAGAAAGGAATGACCAGTGAAAGAAAGAGAGGGTAGGGTTTTGTGTTTGTAAACTATTTTATTATTTGCAGGAATAGGAAGAGGAAGCATGTGGACCTCATGTGAGGTCCCATGTTTCTCACATAGTGATAAACACGGTTGTATTAATTTGTTGCCTAGGGGTCATACAAATATATATATTTCATTTATATTTTATTTTATTAAAATTAAATTTTATTTATTTATTTAATTTTATATATGATTTTAAATAAAATATATATAAATTTTATTAGTTAATCTAATAATTAAATTAACATTATAAAGTTATAATGTTAATAATGGGTTTGTAACTAATGATGGATTAATTAACTAATAAATTATATAATATTAGTTAATTAATTAATAACATAGGTTATATATATGATTCATGAATGTAATATTCTTATATATAATTAATATTATAAAGTTAAAGGTCCTTGTTGAGTGGGGGGATTTTGACGCATCTCATGATGAATAGTTAAGGTATAATAGAAGGTGACATAGCAAGGCAAGAGATTTAGTAGTTTACTTAGGCAAAGATACAAATCTTAGATGCTTTAACCCTCACCTAAGCCACTTACCCTAAAGAGAGTAACGTCTATTTACATACAAGTAAAAAAAAAACTTATGCCTAACCCTATGTTTGCAAGTATAAGTTGAGAAAATGTGGAATGCCTTAAAATATTCCTTGATAATCATTTGGTTGATGCAGATTCAATCATTTAAAATGTTTAGGACTCAAGGAAATCAAGGCCGAGGGGCATTGTCACAAGGACCACCAACGTCAGCACTGCCACCACCATCGCCTTAGCTCTCATTTTGCGCTCTTTTAAGGATATTAATGAGACATTAAAGGGATGCCAGTCAGCATATGTTGAAGTGGAACCCCCACCATCTAGAGTGGGTAACCCTGAAGCGTCAAGGGACTCAGAGGGAGGGCCTCCACCAGGGTACATCGCCAGATAACTACAGAAGATCAAACTCCCATAGTTTGTTTGGGGTCATGCAAGTGAACATACGGAGGCATGGTTGGAAGGAATGACACAATGTTTCACCTTAACTGACTATGCTTCCACATCAAAGGAAAAAATAGTGATCTTTCAGTTGAGGGACATTGCCTTTAACTGGTGGGGTAACCTGGAGAGGCGGTTGCACCTTACCCCAGACATTGTCTCATGGGAGATTTTTGAGGAGAGGTTTCGGATGAAATATTTTCCTATATACTATGCGGAACAACAAGTAGGAGCATTTCATGCTCTAGTTCGGGGAAACAGGACCGTGGAAGACTACGAGATCAGGTTCATGGAGTTCATAAAATATGTCTCATACATGGACATTGATCAACGACAATCACATATTTTTGTGTACGGGTTAAACTGTAAGATAAGGGCCATGGTACATATGTGGAAACCATCATTAGTAGTTGAAGCAGTTTAAAATGCATGTTACGTGGAGGAGCATATGAGCTTAAATGGAGGTGTGAGATTAACCTTTCCACAGCATCCTGGATTCGTGGGGAAGGCCCCTAAGACCTTCTCTAGGGGAGGAAGATCTAGGCCACCTCCTTATGGCAATAGATTCGCATATAGAGCAGTTGCGACAGGTATTTCAATGGCAGCGAGTGCAACATCCCACTCATCACCAACGACGCAAGAAGGTCCATGACCTTCTCAGGGAGAAGCAAGTAGGGGAAGAGGCTCCAGGGGAAGGAACTCATTTCAGAGTGATGCAGGAGCATCGCCAGCAAAGCATGTGTGGAGGACAGTTGGGCGCACTAGAACGTATTTTGAAGTATTTTTTAATTCCAAAGTTGGCATATTAATGTAATATCCGGAAAAGATTTTGATTTATGAACATATTTAATGTTTGGAGGCTGATCCATTGCATAAGATCGATGAGGGAACATATTTTTATTTAATGTTAAATATTATAGTACATATCTGGATCTCTCGCTCTTATCTGTCTGAATCGGATATTTATTGTAATAAATATTGAGTAGTTGGATGTTTTATTTCGATAGGATAGCTTTAGAGTAGTTGGAGGGAAAGGTTTGAAGAGACCCTCTTGTATAAAGATTTGTAATTTTTTCACAATAGAAGTTGTTGAGAGGTTGTTGAGTCTATGGGATAGGCTACTGAAGTTGTTGGCTCTCTATTTGTTGATGAGTTGTTGAATCTATTTTATATGTTGTAGAGTGTTGAATAATAGTGTATGAATCCATGTATATTTCAGTTGAATGAATATAACAGAGGAATGTTGTCCCAAATGTCTGTTGTTGTTATGTCTATCTAGATGAATGAATGGTAGACTTCTATTTATTTGAAATTATCTTTTATTTATTGTTCTTTTGGTTTATGAAATGCATTTACATGGTTGAATGTATTGGTCTCTGTGAAGATTGAATAAGTTTCAATTGTTTCTCTTCTATGAGCGAGTGCAAGGTGTGCGTGACCGAGTCTGTTTTGACTCGAAGCTCAAAAGAGGTAGCATGAAACTTATATATGCAAAGATTGTATAGGTGTCCGCAAGGAGTGTGTGACGGACTCTGTTTTGACTCAGAGGTTCGACTAGGATAGTCAAAGTTGGCGTGTAGGAGGATTTACGCTTAGATTCATATTGTTCAGGAGGAAAAATCGAGCATGGAAGAACTGTTGCAAGGAGTGCAAGGTCATACTTTAGAGGTCAAGATTGAAGGAATTATTTTCGCAAGGAGTGCGTGACAGAGTCTTAGACTCGTAATCTCAGGAGGAGTAGTGTAACTTGAGTTGCAGATAAGTGGTTGCAGAATAGTCGCAAAGTGTGTGCAATCATCCACATAGGGAAGTTGAGTTGTGGAAGAGAACATGTTGCAAGGCGTGCACATGCTGAATTTTTGACTAAGTGTCGAAGAAAGTGTTCAGAGGAACAAAGTAAGTCAAGGAAAGACAATATCAGGAGGGAGAGTGACGAGAAATCTTCAAAGGGCGGAACCTTTTAAGGTTTCCCAAAACTAACGAATCAGATCTGTTTCGGAGGGAAACGAGATTGTTCCAGACCATCGGATATGGGAGAACCGCAGAGGTCATCCGTAAATCATTTCGGCACTTCATCGTTTGGGAAGTTTGGAGGTATTGTAAGAGCAGAGTCACAAACTCGCGGAGTAGCGAAGTAATCTCAATCGCTGGCTACAAAGAGAACACATGGCAAAAGATTAGGAAATCTGAGAGTCGAAAGTCCAGAGGTTTGTGTGTGAGGTGAACAGGAGTTTCACGAAGTTGCAAAACCCGAAATATAGTTGGGCCATCAAATCCAAGGACACACGTGATAGAGATCCATAAATTCGGAGGAAATCCCCTTCGGAAAGAACTGAAGCCAGAGATCGTCATATTATCAAAGCCCAAAATTGCGAAGGGGTTGGCCCATGGTCACATCCCGTGGTCACTTAAGAGGAAGAGTCTAGTGCGGGGCTAGCACTCTCAGAGTTTGGTGTTGCCAAGAGCATCGGAGAGCGGATTCATGGGTAGTTCTACCCTGTAGGTAACACTAAAGGAACCTGTGTTAAGCATTTAGGGTCTATTGAAGGCCAAGGATCCAATTCGGCTTAGAAATTTGAAGATCCAAGACCGGGATGTCGTAGATCCCTGGGAGGGAAGGGGGGGTGCATTAAGTGGTATCAGAGCAAGCACAGAATTGATCTCTATAGATAAAGGATACAAAGGAGTAGACTGATATCATCAAGTGGTATCAGATACACTAGCACAATGCCTCTTAGGAGACGTGCAAATCCACCCATAGAAAATAGAGCTATGGAAAGGGATATGAGAGAACTCAGAGAAAGGTTGGATACTATGGAAATAGCACAAAGGAGAGCACCTGATGTTGGAGATGTCAGTGATGTAGAAAATTAAGAAGTGGAAGTTGAATAAGATGTAGCAGAGGATGTTGCAAAAGAGAATTTGTTGAAAGTGGTTGTCAAATTGGGAGCTAGAGCGAAGATAAACATCCCGATGTATGAAGGTAATTTAAACACTGGAGAATTTCTTGATTGGATACGAGCAATGGATAAGTATTTTGACTATGAAGATTTCAATGAGGAGAATAAGGTGAAACATGTTTTCACCAGATTAAAATGGCATGCAGCGATGTGGTGGGATGAATTGCAAGTTGATAAGAGAAGCAAAGGAAAACAAAAGATTAAGAGTTGGGATAGAATGGTAGCCAAACTAAAGGATAAATTCATACCCAAGAATACTAGATAAACATGTTCAGGAGATTGTAGAACCTGAGACAGAAGCGAATGACTATGAAAGAGTACACAGAGGAGTTCTATAGACTGAAAATAAGGGATGGACAAAGAGAGAGAGATGAGGAAAAAGTTTCCAGGTATATCAACGGCCTAAGATATGAAATCCAGGACAAGATCATCATGATGACAGTTCAAACCGTGGAAGACGCTTATCATATCACGCTAAAAGCAGAGGAGAAGTTGGCCATCAAGCAGAGTCAGTGAGGTAGAGGTAGAAGCTTGAACAGAGTCAAAGGAATTGCCCATGACAAGGCGCAGAAGTCCAAGGGTGAGGGAAAAAAACCCCATAGTCACTCAGAAAGGGGAGGAATTTCATGGGGGAGGCATTCCGGTGGTAGAAATTATTTTCCTCGAGGAAGAGGAAGAGGTAGAGGAGGAGAGGTAAGATGATATGCATGTGAAAAAGTAAGGCACGTGTCTTGGGAATTCCTCAAGAGAAAGAAAGAAGGAGGTGAAGCTCACATTTCGGAAGCGCAGAAGCAGAATGTTGAGGCAGAAGGTGCGGAAGATGGAAATATTTGATGATGAAAAAGGTTCTTTTGAAGAAAGAGTCGGATATTGAAAAACCAATACAAAGGAACAGTTTGTTCAGGACAACTTTCAAGACTAAAGATAGAGTTTGCAAGGTGATAATTGACAGTGGGAGTGTTAAGCCCTAAATAGTGGCTCATTACCCCTTAATTTGGGCATATTACAATAGTAATTTTATTTTATTTATGTCAGCTTTAGTCCATTAGTTGTAATTATACCTCCTATTCTCCTATATATACCAAGGAGACATTTTCATTTGGAATCATCTTATATTTGGACATTTATGTGGGCATAAGGAGGTTTCCCCCTAGAAGAGGATTATTATCTTAATTTCTCTCTTTTTCAAGGTGTTGAGTACTTATTCTGAGGTTTTTCTATGCTATATTGATATTTGGTTCCTAACATATGGTATCAGAGCTCAAGATCTTGGGGTTTCGCTGCTACATCTGCGACACCTTGGAATTTTTGATATAACTTTTTTTATACAATGATTCAAAAGGAACGTTTTGGAGGATATTTAGTAGAGAGATCAAGGTACGTTGGGTTAAAATTTCAACTCCTGAGGCATTATACTTTCGGAGATACAGCCTTTGTAAGATAGGGTTATGGAATCATCATGAATTGAGTCATTGCATAATTTTCTCTATAAAAAAAATTATGTAACGTTTCATACCGTAAAAGATGGAGGATATTCACATAAATTAGTAAGGTATCTATGGTAACAATTTAAGCTTATGGTTCATCTTAAATTTGTAGATACACCCTGTGGAAGGTAGGGTATCTTACTAGTCCTATTGACTAGTCTCAAGAAGGTGTTCCAAGTAAACCAATAATAACTTCTTCCTAGAGTATCCAAATTGAGTGAGACTAGTTGCATTTGATAGTGGACATCCCGTAGTAGTTCCGGTACGATTTTTGGAATTTTATATCAATTTTTTTTTGTGGGGCACACTATACAAGTGAGATCTCCTGGAAAGGCCAAAACTCAGCAAGTTGTGGGGAAGTTACCATAAATTCCACTTGGCACATCCAATTTTGATCAGACCTATGGCATTGCAGAGAAGAAATATCATAGAGCTACAAAAAAGAAAATTTCATACTCAGAAGGACCGAAATTTTGGAGATACAATAAAAGGAAGATTGTCTAGCAGAACCACCTCAAAATCAAGGTTTAAAGTGATACTTGGCCAACGTGCCACCAAAAAACGGAACTTCTACACCAAATAAGCCTCCAGACAATCCTACTTGGACTCTTGATGAAGGTTAAGAAATGCGTAGGGACATAAATGATTTACAAAAGAAGACAGTAACAAAATATGAACTACAAGAGATGATGGATTCAATGGAAGCTAAGTTGGAGGCAATAAATACTAAGATGGATGGTTTAAAAGGGGAGATCATTGAAGGATTGAAAAATTTCCTAATAGAGAGGACACCTGAAAGTGAAAATGTATCCCATGAAATTCATGATGAGGACACAAGGAAGGTGAATCAAGAATAGAGAAACTCCAACTTTGGGTTGAAGACCAACCACGTTCCTAAGATCGATACGAGGAAGTTTGATGGCAAGGACCCAATCACATGGATACTTCAGATGGAGCAATTCTTTGATCTACATAATGTTCCACATACACAAAAGGTAC